>NNCF01128550.1:132191-163915 GCA_002313205.1 Laupala kohalensis | reverse complement strand
TATATATATATATATATATATATATATATATATATATATATATATATATATATATATATATATATATATATATATGACAGTCCTGGAAGTGTAATTCTGCGGTAAGATATACAGCTGCAATGTGCACGTTTTCTTACTATGTTGAGTATTTTTGGTAAAATTGATGGAACACAAGGGAACAATTTTCACCACTCTTGTCCACGGGCTGAAATAATTGAGAAAAAATTAGCATTAACCAGCAAAATCTTGCTAAATTTTACGATTATTTTTGTCTTCATTTACAACCTCTCTGTTTCTTTGCCATAACCAATTCAATTTGTTGCCTTTTAACAACACAGACCCGATTTAGAAAATTGAACTTTCCCCGCGTCTTACCGGAGACTCTTCCGAGCTATTTCGCACAATTTCAGGAAGTTTGGTGAATATAATATAAAAATATAACTTTAAATAACAAGAATTATAGAGCATATGTGTTTACATGGAAAGGAGGATAATAATGGAAATATAACTTCCTTGCAGTTATGGTAAATTTTTTAATAACACAAATAAAATTATTCGTATGTACTTCTCGTTTCGGCTACCTAAGACAACTGTGACGAATGCTAGTAAGACCCAACTCTATGTGAGTTTATTCACCAGACACGTCCACAAAACCTGTTTGGGGAACATCTAGATGGAATCTATATCGCCATATTCAAGTATTACAATTGCGATTGTAAGCCGCAGAGGGTCAACTTTTCAATCATCACAGTTATATGAATTAAGACATAGAAGTGAAAAGATACAAAATTTTCTCGTCCTGCCAAGAATTGAACCTGGGATAATCCGTGGCAAGCGAGCGCGCAAGCAGATACCAATAACATTATTTATTGAATCCCTTCCTTCCTTCTTGACACTGTTAAGGTGCGATCTTAATAACACGATCAATATATAAAATAAATTTTACAATACTAATGTAATTAGTCATCAAAACAGTTACAAATTTTTTTTATTGTTACTTACCATGAAATTCCCAATTAGCTAACTCGCAAACCCGACAATACTATTTTATTTTCAAAACTATTAATTTTCAAAACTCAGCCATTTTGTTTTTACAAAAATATTGTTAAAATTTTTATCCGATTTTTTACACATTTGCCAGCCATTTTCAAAATGTTGTCAAGGGATATGAAATGACCGATTTCGAATTCATCTCTGTACTCAATTCTACTTGAGATTACCCAATGATTTTTTTGACATATCTCCTATTTCTATTTTTTATTTGAAGTTGGATAACCGATTAAGGACCTCGAAAAACCAATAGTAGACAATTAACGCCCTCTTAACTTTAAATTATTTTTTTGGACAAACACGGTTTAAAAAGAGAAAAACGTCCGTAGGACGATTTAATATAATTTTATGAATCGAAAAATACCAGTTGTGAAGTGTAAGTATTTACAATTTCCTTGTCATACCAAATTTAAAAAAATGTTATCTTAGACATTATTAAAAACTAACAGAACTATCCGGCGTTGCCCGGAGTTTGAAAGGAAACTTGAAACAATAATTCCTGGACATTAAAAATTTTAAAAAAATAAAAATAAAACAAAACAAAAAATATTTTTTCTCATTGTTAAACAATTATTCAAAACATTAACATCACAGAATAATTGGTACTGAAAATTGATATATTCGTATTTTACACTACAATGGGTATTAAAACACCTGTTAACAAGTCTCGATTTTTTAGCTCATTTTGCCCAGTATTGCCCATAGTTCTTATGTAATATTCTAGATGCATCGGTTAGTTTCCATTTTCTCTACTTTCGTGGTATAAAATTTTCATATTTTTTCAATTCAAGAATTAAACACTACAAAGAAAACCTACAAAAAGTTATCAGTACTGTATGCTGCTATGCGCGTAATTACGATTCATTTTAAAATCCAGGTAGAAGGAACATACACATCACAAAGAAATAAACAAAGCTCATAGTTAAGATCTCTAAATTCTTTGATTTTCATTTCACTTTTAGGTTATGTAATCGAAGCCTTTATATAATTTTGTTTCTACAATTCGGTCACGTAGATTATGCGTTCAGTAGATTTACCTTGACGCAATTGAACTCAGGCGGACACATTAGTAAGCTTCACAGTCAACAGTTATGCGAGTGAAGATTCATATCGGATTAGCTGCCAATTTTAATTGTTTTTTCTGCTCTTGTCATCAATGTGAATCATACTTTGCATTTTAATCGCAATAACCCTTAAGAAGTGTCGTGTCAAATTACACATACCTAATTTCACTGATTACTTTTTTCCGATTTCTATGCAACAGACATTACAAATAATTCAATTTTATCAATATTGTTTATTACCACCCATTTGATAAATATGGTGCTGGACATAAAAATACATTCTTAAGGATTATAAATTGTATAAAACATAAAAGTCACATATACATTTCTTTATTATAATAAAAAAGGGATGTAACGAATCAAATTTTAACATAAAAATATTATACTTCTTAATGCATATAACTTAACTTATTATTTCTCTAATCATTTTTAACAATTTTGATTTAAGCTCTGACATTTTATTTTATAAAAATAACAGAATAATGTCTACTTTAAAAATAATAAAATTAAGTTTAAACCTACATTGGGCTTTATTAAATGACACCGCAATATCGCACTAAACCTACCATTGATGACAACGGTTATACTTAGGGATTTTTTAAAATAATATGAGTTTTGAAAATTTTATCTTCTGTTTTTGTTTCACATTAGAGATGAAACAATGAATCGTTTAATTTTTATTAGATAATTATGATAATTTATGTCATGGTATAAGAAAGCTCGCGCGTAGGCTTATAGCGCCCATGAAGGTGCTCAACCGTCATTTGATACGTAATACCCGAGTGGATGTTATTGTCCATTTCGAACTTTTTTATGCTAAATTATGCATATACGCTTAAAAATATTCATAAAATAGTATAACCTACTCTATAACCCAAATATGAAAGTTTACGAAAAATACACGAAAACAAGTTAAAAAAAACTAACAATTATGTTGCAAAAATGTGTACATTACCGGCGTCCGAGTAAAGGGGTCTTGGAGACATAGCACGTTACTAGCAATAGTGAGGGACGAGCGACTTGCATTCGCGCTAGTGTGTTCCTTTCAGTGTTCCTATGGGAGTATACTTATAAACGCGTTAACCGTGCATATAATAATAATTGCCTGTGACAAATAAAGTACGTTTTTTGTAGGATGGGCCTTTCTCCTTAGAGGGCTTTAATTGCCTAGCCTACCTTATATATTCTTTTAAGTTCTTTAATATACAGCAATTCCCTTATTAAAAATCTCATAATATAGGACTCTTCTTCTATCATTAGATTCTTTCAAAACGTAAAATTCTACATTACACCATTAGAATAACCATTTTAGACCAAGCAAATTCTACACCTCAAATGAGAATATTTTTTAAACTAACTAGTTGTCAAATCTAATTCATTCATGCAACTGCTCATTTTTTTGTTATAATCAACAACATTTGTTGGAAACATTCTTGATGTGTTACTATCAGTGAAAACCGGATTATCAGTGTCTTTTTTTATTGAAAAATAAGATGTCAGTCAAGACAACTGTTCAGATTATAAGGCTACAAATATGCATTCCTGAAAAGCATGACTGTCAACTCGGTTACCTCGGTCAATTATGTCACCCTGAATAAGTAAGAAGTGGTATTAGCATGAGCGATAGAAATCTGAACATTTTACCCCTTTTTATGCTTTTAAAAGTGGAGTATCGAAAAAAATTGTTTTGTAGATATTTGATTTAATAAAGCATATGCGATTTAATGTAATTTATATACGAATTAACGCCATATGCACTTTTTAATTGATATTTTGACGATCAATTATTTATTTTTTCGTTTAGATTTCACGTTTTCGAACAGAACCAGAGGTTATATCTTTATTAGTTCGAGACACAGAAAAAATTCACAAAATTACGTTTCACCCCAAATTATGTCTTTTGAATTTGAATATCGAACATTTCTTTGGTGGAATGCCCCAACAATATAAAAGTTATGTTTGTTTGTTTGTTTTTCAAGATTTCAAGATCTTTAATATTTTTTTGTAATGTTGATGAACCTGTCAGGAAAGAATCGCGTAATGGTTTATTACGATGAAAATGTAAATGATATTATTTCATTTCCTCAACTTTTTTACATTCGTGACAATGATAATTCATTCTTTTTTTAATATTAACCATTTCTTAGCAATATTTTCGTAATGATTTAACAATTTTGGTGTATTTAGGATTATAATACATATTTGTTAAATAATATTTTGTATTCTATTTAATATAAGTTTGTTGATATTCTATAGATTTTAGAACAAGAACTAAGAATCGTATAACTTACTAGCCGAGTATCTGCGGCTTCGCTCACATGAATTTTATAATATCTCTGCAACTTTATTCTTTCTCACACTGCCATTGCTATCCTATGAGAATTTTATCCATTAATATTAGCGGTTTGATAGTATTCTTGTGTATCAGGGTGTAACTATTAACTCAGCGATACCAAATACTTTACACATCACGCATATGATTTCCGATGTGTTTTACGTGGTATCCCCCCCTTAGAAGTAGGTTTAGAGGATTGTCGTCGATTTGACGTCATTTTTCTCAACTCATTTTCAACATGAATATTTTCATGTTTGGACAAAGTATTGCAGAATTGTTCACGTAGACTACTTGGAAATGTTTTCAACAATACACAGAAATTGTTTTTTGTTGAAAAAAACCATCACAAGTATTAATAATAAAAAGAAACTTAGTTAATACCCAGTGGTATGACTTAATATAAATATGAATAACGACTACATGACTCATTGTACACAGTACATATAAGAACAAAAAAACAAAACAGTGAGCAAAAAAGCACGAACATAAACACGCATATCATTATGCTTCCAGCTTCGCAAATCTAACAGCTAACCTAAGTACCGATTTTATTATCTTCATCTGAAAAACATAGCACTTTAAAACAAAAATCCAATCCTTATTTCTCTCCCTTATTTGTGGATTTTCATAAAATCCTTTTGTAGGAACACATTCCTACATATACAGAGAAATACATACCTAAATACGTATGATGAAACTCTCTCATGTAATCGACACACGAAAGTTACATGATAGCCATGTTGTTTACCGGTTCCCAAGACAATGTCACTCTTTGCACAAGAGAGTCTCAACATACGACGCCAAAGAATCCTAATATAGTAAACATTAGAAGATTCCATGCAACAAAGAGACGCCAAAATTGCGATTCCATGCAGCAGAGAGACGCCTCAATTACCTTTCGAAATGCTTCGAAATCCTCGAGAATATTCGAGAACCCAGCCCAGTTTGTTAAGAAATTTCTAGAGAATCTCAATAGACGAACCTCGACATAGTGTTAGGTCGCCCCTCACCGTCGACTGTTAATGTTTTGCTTATAGCAACAGCCAGCGAAGAGCTCATTCTGCTAACAATTCTCCCCGAGGTCACATCGCCGCCCGATAACCTCAAACGAGAACCCCAGCTCATTATACTGAAAATCCTTGAGGAGTTCACATCGCTACCCGATAACCTCTCACAAGAAGCCCAGCTCCGCAGAAATAATTCTAAGTTGGAATCTGTGAGAGAGTGATTTCACACTCCGAGTACCGGACAAATTCTATCTCCAAGAACCAACATACAAGCTCAGAAATATCCTAAGTGCAAAACGGTGACTGAATAATTTCAACCACCAAGACGTCGGAGAAGCGTCATCACGAAACGCCCTCGCGTGGTCAAACCTAGAACCTGCTCCAAGACACGAAGATACGGCACGCCATCCTGTGAGAACGAATATAACTTCGACCAGAGGCGCTGTCACGTACCAGAAGATCTTACTACGTCGACTAGCTACCACCGGACATCACCAGCGGTGCCATCTAGCGACGAAGACGGAGACCTCTTTACCTTCGACAACCGACTTACCTGAAGTCGTGAGTTCACACTGAGCTTTCAACGCCTGTCGTTCGTCGTCTGGTGTTATTCATTGTTTACATTACGACGACTTGTTTACATAATAAACCTTGTTCTATTCAAACCTCTGAGTATTTATTTTGGAGAGGCAGAGATCTTATTGCGAAGCAAGCCTACGTGCTGAGACCTGCGAAGCAATAAAAAAATCTTCCCCGACACTTTCTTAGCGGATATTTTAGATAATTTTTCGTTTTGCGCTCTTTCCAAAACTCACATCTAGGGGTGTCGTTCACCTCACGTGATATGTAAAATTATATAATGTCATTGAACTACGATTATTCGTCTCAGAATACATCCAAACATAGGGTCGACCTTATCGTATATGTCTTTGAAGGTTATTTTTACGTATCGCTCTTCCCACCCCCAGCTCTAAGGATACCATGCTCTTAAGTGATCTGAACTTAATGGTATTAGTACTTTAATTAAGCATATCATCAACACTAAAACTATAGATCCCATGCAATTTTCATTTTTGTATATTTCAAAATTGGTTTTCAATTATTTTTAAACATGAACCCAATGCCACCCCCTTCTCAAAGGTCGCGTCATTCTTCGATGAGACCGGAATTTACGCTTACACGATATCTACTTACACTATCAACTCGGCGACGCCGAAAACTGTGCACTCGTCACTGGTATATGTCATGTTAAATTATTTTTCATGGCATTCCCTTCCCTAGGAGTGCTGGAGTATATTCGGGCTCATGGTGGACTTTGGGGTCTTTGGGAATGCCATTACTGACCAAAAACTATGATCTCATTATTAATACACGTCATTTTCACTTATTTTTACATTTTAACCCTTTCCAAAAATGTCTATTTCGTCATAGGGGTGATCATGGACTTAAGCGGCATTGAGAGTGCGACTCAGCTGATCTGTGTCTTAAAGAATAATGTATTCCACAATTTCGGTCTATTTTTTGTTAGAAACCTTCTCAGACGAGTGCAACAACTTGACAAAGTTTCATCACAATCAGATGAATGGTATAGGAGCACATAAAGCTGTGTGTGTGTTCCATGTCAACCGGATCACCTTCCTCTCCAAAAAAAAATTTAAAAGTTGCAATTTCTTCCTTAGAATCTAAGCTTCCGAATACCATTGTCATAAAAAATGGCGGCTCAATATGGCGCCTGAAATGGTATTTTGAACATTTTCATAAAAATTTATAGTTAAAATACTATTTATTATAAAATAAAATTATGACAGCAATTTTTTCGTTAGGACCTAAGTTTTCAAATGCCGTAAGGTGGTTTTTTTTCGAAAAACAAAATGGCAGCAAATATGACTAAAATGTACTAAAACATGATAAAAATAAACGTAAAAGATGGTTTCCTTTGGAGATTAATTTAAAATTACCTCGAAAACTGTAAAGAAAATGTTGTATTATGTATTTAAATACAGAAGAAAACATTATTTTACTAAAAATATTTACCCGGATGCAAGAGGACCCCTATTCGGCGTCAATTCGTAGATTCATGTAAAATTTGGATAATTGTATGCTTTATCTGCTTCTATACCATTCATGTTTCTAACAAAAAAAATAAAAAAAGAATAAAAAAGACCGATACTGCTGTTGAATGTATTATTCTTTAAAATATTCACTATTTCAGGCGACATATTGGGTCGCCATTTTGTTTTTCTTAATACCAAGGGGCATTCGGAAGCTTAAATTCTAAGGAAAAATAATTAATATCTTAATTTTTCCCAGACTTTCAATTTTATATATACGCACACCTGTGATCAAAATAGATGGAATAGTCCCTTGTATGCTTCTGGAGAGTAAATTAGTATATTTTCCTCGCGTATACATATGATGTAAGCAGTTTACATCAGCTTTTTATACAATAAATTTATTACTGTCGCCTTGGTCCATAGCGATACAACAATAATATACAATGTCGCGTTGGTCGTTGCTATGTATATATTTAGCGTTGTCTTTGTCCCAACGTCGGGAGAGGATAGGCCCCAGAGGAAATAATTAGAATACTCGCTTGGCAGTAGTTAGGGTAATTCTCTATTCAGGTTTTTGGCGTTTGGTTAATAAAACATTGACACATGTAAACTATAACAAAGGTTTAATAATTGAATTTGCGCATAAGCTCAGAGAGAGCTTATAATTAAAAAGTTATAATGATGCTCCCATAAGCAAGTGATTACATAGTTATGTTAAATGCCCTTATCGGAGCGAGAGATCAATATATTGCATTAACATGTTCTAAAGACTCGTAAGGATGTCAAGGTCCATTTAGAATGTTCCATATGCTTCCAATTATCGTCAATACAGACCATCATCAAAACTGTTGTCGGCTGCACCCCGTGAAGCCGCGCGGGACGCTCTTGCGTCCCGTCGCCGACGCACCCAGTCTCGGGCACGTCACATCGTCTCCAGCGAGTTCCCCGTAGAAGAGATGACGATCAAGAAGAAGGTGAGAAGGCAAGGCCCTCGGATGGGCGGTCACCAGTTTAAGTAACCGTGAGGGGTGTGCGGGGGAATTGGTTTGTAACTTCCCGAAAGCGCCCTGGTAGGGGTGGGGGGTTCCATGTGGATATTTGAATGTATTGAGGAGCTCTTCATGGTAGGAGAAGTCATTGGGAAGGGAGTCGTTGCACACGGCTCTACGATAATTTGTGGAGATGGTAAGGCGTTGTCTTATGCATTTAAATGCAATTAGGAAGAAAGAGGGAGGAATGTCACATGGAGGGGGTGACAGAGTGCAGTGGCGTGGCGAGTCATATGATCGTGTGTCACCTCGGACTTGACCACAGAGAAAAATAGGTTCTCACCACAAAGACGGGACAAACAGGAAAAGTTCTTATCTCTCGCGGCTGACGCCACGGAGATCCGGCTGAAGAGTCACGATTAAAATTACACTAACTATTTAAACTATCGATTTAAAGATCCGTCCTGGAAATATATTATAAAATTCTTGCGTAATGTCAGCTTTGAGTAATATTATAAACCTTTGCGTAATGTCAGTCCCGTGACATTACTATATCCTTAATCTCACATACTACGCCTGTCCTTTCATCCATTCAAAAATCTCCCCTTCTATCTCCCTCTGTTACTAACTCTTTATTTCCTCCTTCCTCTAACTCTCCTTCTCTCATATCCACGCCTACTTCCACCCCCAAACCAGTTAAAACTCATATTCGAGAGTCCGATGTCATACTCCGAGGTGACGAACGCATTCTGGTGTCCTGTGGAAGTTCGATCCAGAGCAAGAAGTGATGCAAAATTCGTGTTCATCTAATCAACCTCATATCAATTCCGTTTCTCAAGAAGCATTAACACACAGGCGATGTTTCTCGGATTCTTGTACATGTTATATCGTTTGTCCTACATTATAATTTAGTGTTGACAATATCACGTGTAGGTATAAAAATCGTGGTGATAACTTATTTTGTTCGTGCAAATCTCCGCAAACACACATTTCATTTTGATTATTAACGTTTTGGTTATATTCCATTGACATCGGAATTTAAAAAAAAAATCCGTTCCCTATAATCCTTTACAATACATGTGTAACATCTCATCAAAATTTGAAGTTCCTATGTTTACTATTTTTCTCTATAATAATATGGACAGTCATTCCGGGTTAAGAACTAAATATTTTCACCCTCCTTCTTCCTTTTACAAATGATCAGTTAAAATGTCCGGAACTTACATGTATTTACATACACAAAAACGAAATGAAATTTTAAGTAAATCGTTAAATATATTGAAAATAGCGGAAAGTCGAAAAATTTTATTTAACCGAATTTACCCCTTTAACAGCTAACTTTCTTGGTTATCCTCTACCAGCGGGATAATTCTTTCTTGGCGATACTCTACAGTACAAATGTCACATCTTGTCATAATTACAAGTTTCAATCTTCAATGTTTTTCTTCTTCGTTTATTGTGACAGTCAGCCAAACGAATCAAACATATTTTTGCCCTTTTTCTCTCATTAAAAAATAAAACATCGAAAATTCCTTAAATCCAATTTTCGATTTTTAATTTAGTCATTAGTTAATCACTCACTCAGGACAACGCAACTTTTATAGAGAGACTCACTCGCACTTGCTCTCGCGCTTCCTAGAGGACTGAGGCTCTCTAATATCATTCGAAATTTTGCCCTAGCGATCTCGCGGGAGATTACACCGCGAAATTCTTTGGAGGTTCGCTCCAGCTAGACTCAGAAAATCACCGATGGTATCTCCCCGGCAATGCATGTCTCACTAAGGTGTCATGAGGGGCTGAAATCTCTCATTCCCCGACGGGGTACCCCTTTTGCACCCTAGCGAACCCGTTGGGGTTTTCCGCCGACACTCTTCGGAACTTCGCCCTAGTCACACAATGTGAGATATATTAATTTCTCATGTACGTGGTATATAGAAAGTGTAATGGAGAAAAAATTCGAAAGCAAGATTTCGACGGTAATATTCGTTTTGGTGATCTCTGATTCTGAAAAAGTGGATTTTGGCATAACGTCCGTCCGTCTGACCGTCTATCCTTCTGTCCGTCTGTGCGCAGCAATTCTGAGTAAACAGATGAATCAATTTAATTCGCATTTCGTATTTACGGTAGGATTTACTTATTGTCGATGAACGTGCTCTGTTATTTTTACTTTAAAACAAAGGGTACATTACATGGAGTACTCTTTTGAATGTTTCTCAAAAACGGCTCCAACGATTTTTCTTAAATTTTCTGTACGTAAAGTACAATTAGTATTTATTACATCCGCATTAGCGGTATTTCGCATCAAAGTTTGGTGTAGACACGGTAAAATAATTTCTGTCTGCTACAATTACACATTAGTGTACTGTTTCAAGAAACTTGAATAATATTTAGCCGTGTCAATGGACCACGCAGACGTAGAATACACGTTTCGTAAACTAAAATGAAAGATTATGTCGCTATGTGTTTTGAAATAATATTCTGAATATTTATTTTACTTTCAAATTTCAAATAAAAGACAGTAATAAGTTCATCTAGCGACTTTGAACATGAATAGAGCACTGGAAGACGACCAAAATAGAGGACTATGCCAGAAATGACCCTTTTACTATAGAATTATTTCTCACTCTATGTTGCAGACGGAGGAACGTATATGAGAAAGTATGTGCAATGGTTTTGCGCCACTAGTTTTTAAACTTCGTGCCAGTCAGATTAAAAGAGTAAGCGCTTTATTTCGCGGATGAAACAATAAACCATAATGACACTAAACTAATAATACTGATTTGGCTAAATTATTTATTTATTTAATGCCTTTTGGCAAAAGGAGGTTCAGGCCATGAGGCCTGCTCTTCCACCTAACTGTTGGACTTGGGTGAGGGAATTCAGAAGGAGAGATGTTGGGTTGCAGGGGTACTTATGGTACCGAACCGACATTTGTCTGGAGTAGATGAGGGAAACCCCAGCAGATAACATCACCTAGTTCGGCTGAGCAGGGTTTGAGCTCACGCTCCGCCGCCCAGCGGGATCGAGGAAGTGAAGACGTTACCACTAGACCACCGCTGTCGTTGTCGATAGTCATTTTGATTTAATCCAGAAAACATTTTTTCAACGCAACTATGAAATGTATCTTACTTGTGACGTATCTGAATTACGCCTCTACCCTACCAAATCTGAAAATCTCTATACATGAGTGTATTGCGGATTGCATTACTCATATCGAGTGGGCTCATTCCTTCTTTTTTTCCGAGTGAGACGGGGAAGACCGAATACATCGGAAAGCACCAATCACAGAGAAGCGACTACTTCCTGTGTTGCACGTATAGCCCACTCGCCGCGAACCTCGCTTGAGGAATTTTCGCTTCCGGAGTAAGACACAATGGCGGCGGCGCGGCTGCACCATTCCATTTACGCGTTTGTAAAATCAAAATTATTCGTCCAAATTTAACGATTCAATTATATCGACTTATTTCGATATTTTTGGTTATTCTTTATAGATAGACATATACTGCTCCAGACTTTTTTGTAGAACTGGTAGGGGCGAACAATATTGTCACTTAAAGTTGTCATCTATCTGTAACCGTTTGAGTAGCGTAAACAAATATACGTGTCCAAAGAAAGATTTTTCTCCCGACTTTATTAACATTCATTGTTATTGGTTGAAAAAAATTACAAATAATAATAATAATGATCATGATGATGATGATGATTATTATTATTATTATTTGTAATTTTTTTCAACCAATAACAATGAATGTTAATAAAGTCGGGAGAAAAATCTATCTTAATAATAATAATAATTATTATTATTATTATTATTAGTCTATATAATTATCCCATGATATAAATGATTCAGATTTGAAGAGAAAAAAAACTAAAAATTTTGCTCAATACCGCGTTTACAATCACGTCCAACGAATGATTAAGACACTGTGGTCCGATCGGGAAACTCATCGCCTTCTTAATATGGACATTACAATCAGATACTTTCTTATGAGGCAAACTTCTCTTTTTCAGAAAAGTTTTTAAAATTATTTTGTATGTTTTGGCACTTTATCATTAGACGCCTAAGGGAATGTTTCACGTCTAAAGTCTGAACGACATTTAGAAGTTGCTTATATTTCTGATACATTAGTGGGTTAGTCAGTGTGTAAGTCAGTAAGTTAAATATTGGAGCTCAGGATTCGCTTGCGTTTGCTAAGGAGCCCCTTCTAAGCAACATTCGAAATACTTTGCTAACTTAGCGTGTAAGTCTCCGTCGCTTTGTTCAGTCTCCATCAAAGTGAGTACTGTATTGATTCACAACCTGTGTTTTACAGATGACAATGATCAAATAGACGTATGGCATCTGAATGTTCAACCCATCTGATTTCAAATAAATGGGTTGAATATTCTAAAACCTGTTCGTTGGCTCCTTGAATTCGGTCTAGTTCTACTTATTTGTTGTTGAATACAGTCACGTTTTTTGGAATTTCTGAGAAAGAATATGATATTTTTGTAGTTACTTAGAAGCTTTTTATGACGAATGGCAAAGAGATACACTTAAAGAGAGACATGCTCACTGTTCTTAAATCCCTTCGCCGAAAGCACGTCTGGCAGCGTTTGATACACAGTCACTCATGGCAGAGGCATCATCATAACCTTGGCCTCTCGTAAATGTAACATCAGTTCCTAAGCCTCGGAGGATCATTATTGTCTTTGACGGAGGATACTCATCTAATACAGGTATATATTTCAAGATTTTCACGAATTTTATCATTAACTTCATGTATATATCTTACACTGAGAGTTCAGTAACATATTTTGCCAGCTAGGACAGGCCTTGAGTTCCAATTTTAGCTACCAGTGGTCCGGTAGCTTGTAGTTCCATTCCAATTGAATCTTTCTGCATGACTAGCATTCTCGCCGAGATAGACTTGTCGCAAGCGTAGTTGGAAGAGCGCTCTACTTTTCATTTCGAGCGGTTTATGCGTTCACCCATTTTTAAAACTTTATAGGCATAGTTCCTACTCACGCGTCATAATCAGAACTGTCCCAATCTTGTAGAGCTTCCCCAGCTGGCATCTCCGATGTTAAATTTAGATACGACAATCCTTTTAGTTCGTAATATGTCCGTTTTACATTGTTATTACTTTGTTTACATTATGCCTTTTGATTAACTGCATCATCCAGCATTATCGCTAAATACATCATATTTCTTTTTACCAGCACACGTTGGTATTATAATTTTATGACTGGTTCTCTTTTTTGTATATTTTTCATGTCCAAAATCGTACAATACGTTTTCTTATTTACTACTTCCTGTTCGTTTCTGTCACACGAATCTGAACATTGGAACAATTTTCTATTGCCCTTCCCCCATACCTTTCTCTGTGAACTGCCTTGTACAATTATCACTATATTGTCTGCATATGCAACTACTTTACATTCTTGTTTCCTGATCATGAGTAATAGGTCATTGATAATCAAGTTACATAATAGTGAACCCTGTGGAAATCACTTATCATTTTTTCTTATTATCGTTTCTGACCCGATTTCGAGATACGAATACATTTCAGTATAGTAACCTACGATTACGTGGTACTCGAATACATTTACCTTATATTTTCATATATCCATTTCCGCAACACTATTCCCCGGCATACATTATGGAAGGCACCTTAAATGATCAAAAAAATACCCAAACCCACCTTCTCATTCCGCCCTTGTGTTATCTCCTCTAGAGAGCATAGTATATTCTCAGTTGATTTCCCTTTTCTAGACCAGAATTCGTCTTCTTCCGTTTCCTCTTCCATGAATTTTATTGAACGTATAATCATTTTCCTATCAATACATTTACACTGTATTTTCCCAGTACATGGCTATAGGTACGTAAGTCAGTACAACCCCCTAAAGTCCACCTCTCTTCCTTCCAAAACATGCATATATTAGCAATATTCCATTTTTTAGTCAATCGTTGAATATTTCTACAATATCTCCACCCCCCGTAAATCATATGCCACTTCGAGTTGTTCGTTTAATATTCTGTTTTGTCCACGGTTATTTCGTAGCCTTGGTTTAAGTATTACACTGTGCAAATCACTTTCCATTAAACCGCAAAGCCATTCTCGTCAACTTCGGTACTATTCACTGTCAATTGGCGTTACATCAAGAAATATTTTCGCAGTATGGTTCCAAATCTTTTTCTCCTCATTCGTTATAAGCGTGTTCCAAATCGACTTCTTATACTCTTTTTTCTGGCAATTTTATGTGATGTACCCCTCGAATTCCTCTTGGTCATTCGGAAAGGAAATTTTCCCATGTCCGTCGTTTGATATCTTTCTTTCTCTTCCAGTATGTTTGCTATTCCACTTTATAATTCGCAGTTTGCTCCTTCGTATCCCTCTTTTATCTCCATGTCAGCAACAGCTTTCTCCTTTATCTTCATTTGTGTCAAATTTCTATCCCTCAATATTTGCCCTCTGTTCCTTCCTTCTCACAATTATGGCGAGGAGCACATATATATGCGCCAAATTTCCAACTGCAAGTCTACAATTCTTTCTTCCATAGTTCTCTTTATAGGCATCCCTTTCCTAATCTACTAATCTAGTTTGTATTTCCTAGGCTGTACATCTTGTTTGTATTTTCCAGTCTATTTTCGTGAGATTCCTTCATTCTTCACTCACTTTTACGCTTTTACGCGCACCTAGTTAAAACCCTATGACATTATTATCAGGCGTTATTCCGTCTATCACAACCCATTTAGGCAAACTACTTCTACTAAAGTCATATATTTATGTCGTGTCAATTTTTCTTCCATGAATTCTATAAAATATAAATATTCCTATTGCAGTTTAAAATTAAAAATAAACTTTTTTTGCAGGTTCCTATCGCTATTTGTGAAACGATCTCCCCACAGTTTTGATCTACCGTTTCCAACATCGCATATTATTTGTGCTCCATTTTCTCTTATTAGGTCTACCTTTTGTGATATACATTTTCTGTAACACTTTTTGCCTCCAAACATACACCTAACATGTTCTCCCCTCCGTTTTCTAGTCGGCGTATTATCATTTGCTGTGTACAGTATAACACTTCAGTTACAACTTTTCTATTTTACATTCACTGATATCCTTTCCAATCCTTCGTATTCTTCGACTACTCCTTAACAAATTTTATGTCATGATCTTCATAAATATCATTCCTGTAAGAATGTTGTTACGTCATTCTTTACTTTCTATAATAATTCTGATACCTCTCGTGAAGCGAAGACAGTCCTGTGCTATTTCTTCAGTAAGATTTTCATATCCATAATCTATAGATGGTATAGGAATTATGTCCTATGATGCGAAATATGAAATACAGATGGTGGAATTAAGACTGTGAAATGGTCATCAATGAGAGACTGAAAGCATGGATAAAATGGTATTCCTGTAAAACCGATGAGAATGTTCAAACTTTCAAGACAATACGAAAACAAACGCCTAAGACTATAAGAAACGTGTGGCATGCACACCTCCATGTTCATATTTACCGCGGTTACGGCCACAATCGGGGCAGCTCGGGCCGCACCGNTTACCGCGGTTACGGCCACCATCGGGGCAGCTCGGGCCGCACCGGCAAGCGTCGTGCCAAGCGCGCGCAAACGGAACGGGCAAAAGAGGAGCCCCTTTCGCCCCCACCACGCTACCGGCGCGGTAGCGCTCCGCGCATGGCCACCGCCACCGCTGCCTCGGCTGGCGGGAAAACTCCGCCATCGCCGCCTCCCAGGTATATATAGGGCGGCCGCGCAGCCCTAAAGCGAAGAGGATTAGGAGCGAGCCAGAAGAAGTATACTACTCTCTGCCGTCTACTAGCTTCACACGCCTACGCTGCCCACTTCGCTCTCTACCAGGACATCTCTTCGGATCTACGGAACAACGCTACGCACGGAACCTCTGGATAACGACCACCCGCATTCAACCACGGATTCTTCTTCTTGGATTGTTAAATAACGGGACGCTGGAACCTTTTGACGACGATTCCGCTACGATTTTGGTACCTTGTAACTACACGGACTTAGTCATCCGCTGTAACCATCACTGAATAAAGACTTGTTGTTAAGTTTACTCCATCGTATCCATTACTTCCCTTAACGGGACACAACAAAACATTAAGAGGAAATATGAAAAAAAGGCAACTCATACAAATTGAAGATTTCACAAAGCACAATACAATAAATTTTTACAAAACTTTTAAAGAGGAGACTACAAAATACGAACTTCCTAGCCTAGGTTTTAAAGATGAAAATGGAAAGATCAACGACAAAGACAACTGTATCATTTTTGCACGCTATTTTGAAAAATTACTGAACTCGAAGAACCTGGTGAAAAATTAGAATTCTATCCACCACAAACAGAAATTANGAGACAGGTTCAGACCCACCAGATGACAAAGAAATAGATAATTGAGAGTTTGAAAAATAATAAAGCAACAGGGGCAGATCTAATGTTGCAGAATTGTGGAAAGAGGCAGGCAGTCATGTAATCCAGGAACTGACAAACATACTAAGGGATATTTGGCGAACAGAAAAATACCTGATGATTGGAAGAACGCACTGATACACCCGCTACACAAAAAAGGTGACAAGGCTGATGTGAACAATTACAGAGGAATCTCTTTGGTAGCAGTTGCTTATAAGATCCTATCAAAAACGCTTCAAAACAGAATAGAACCAATAATTGACAAACAAATCGGAGAATACCAGGGTGCGTTCAGAAAAGGCAGATCATGTGTGGAACAGATCCTAAATTTGAAAGCTATAATAAGAGACAGGGTTACAAAGAACAAAAAGTATATTGTTTTTGTAGATTTTAAAAAAGCATATGACTCAACAGATAGTCTCATTACTTAACATTTTATAAGAATTTGGAGTTTATTCAAAATCAGTCAGTATAATCAGACCTCACGGACACAAAATCAAGAGTGAAATTTATAGGAGAGATCTCAAACGCATTTGAAATTAACACTGGCGTCCGTCAGGGAGATGGACTTTCTCCAATTCTCTTCAATTGCGTCCTGGAGAAGGTAATTAGAGTATGGGGAGAGAAAGTGAAGGAAAAGGAAATCTTTCACCATATAAGCCTAGGATCGAAGCACAAGGGAGTTGGTATAAACTGTTTGGCCTTCGGTGATGACATTGCAATGTTCTATGAAGACATACGAGTAGAAACAGCATCCACACAAATGAACCTTCTGAAGGAAATAGCTGCAAAAGTTGGTCTTCAGATTTCTTTTGAGAAGTCTAAACTCACGACCAATATCAAAGATTCACCCACAGCACTAAAAACAGAGTACGGGAAAATCAATAAAGTTACTAATTTTAAATATATAGGTGAAATAATTCAGATCAATGGTCTAGACAAGGAAGCAAACAAATCAACAATGAGAAAACTGGAACTTGCTTATCAACTGACTAAAGATATTTAGAATAAAAAAGACCTTTCAAACAAAACCAAAATCAAACATTATAATTCAGTAATCAAACCTGAGAGTCTCTATGCCACAGAACGTATGTTCACTTTGAAAACAGGAGAAATAGAAGGAATAGAAAAGATAGAAGGGAGAATTCTAAGAAAAATCTTTGGACCATTGAGAACAGAGACGGGAGAGTTCAGACTTCGAAAAAATAAAGTCCTGTATAAAGAAAAAGAAAATGAGAGGATGTCAGACACAATCAGGAAGAGGAGAATTCGATTCTATGGTCTCATAATGAGGATGGATAATAGCAGACTTACAAAACGAATCTTTAACCACGTCTAAAGAGCAAAAATGCCAACCAGTGGATCCAAGGAATTAAAAAAGATATGGCAGAGATTGTCATAACGGACGATGCAATACAGGACAGAACAACGTTCAGAAGGTTGATGCACAATTTTGAAGGTTTCCAGGAGAAGGAGAAGAGAATAAGGACTAACATCTGGACAGCAGAGAGAAGGAAAGAGCAAAGTGAAAGGATGAAGAAGCACGACGATGAATGCATGAGGTTACTTCACGCGGTTCTTGATGGCGAAAATCGAAAAGAAGAAGAAAATAGTACAAACATTGCTTTTATCTTTATATATTCCAGACATGTTACATAATTATCCTTGCAATTATAATGTTGATTTCTTCCTATACGTTATATTATGTTTTGTGTTTACAAATTATCGAATCCACTCGTGGTCCAATAGTGCGTAATGTCAACATATTTCTTCCGGTTTTAACACGTCTTTGCATTGCGTACTTCTGTGAAACACCTCTAACACCTTATCAGTTTCACTCGCGCAGCTGCGTGGAAGCTTTCATATCCCCTGTATATTCTCCCTTTCTTCATTATGCTTTTAGAATATGTGTTCCATTCCACCAATTCTTCACCAATTTCCAATTTCTCCTCCCTTCTCATTTATCCGCATTATTGTCTTTGATGTGCTTTTTTAGTTATTCCTGTCTTCTATGTCTTCTTGTATATTTCATCCATTAATAATCATCTATTTAAACGTTGCTTACTCGCATTCACTTTTACATCAACTCATTTAATCTAACATCTATCACGTTGATCATTTTTTTAGTCCCACTTGTATTTCCTTGTTCTCCCACCTCCATCTTTCCTCGCAATTTTTTCAATTATTGAGTAAGCCTATTACCAAGTAACTTCAGTGTGGTTCAGGTGGCAGTGTTCTTACCCTTCACCAAGTCATCCCGGGTTCAAATCCCCGATGGGGCCAGAATTTGTTGCATGAATGTCCTAATTCATATTGAAAAGCGAACCCTCCTTCCTCTATCTCCGTCCTGTTGGTATTAATAACTCTAATTATTACTAACCACTTCTACTAACCCCTCCACGTGGGTCAAGTTGTTAGTAAACCCGACTACCCGTGTGCGTTCATGCGAGTGGTTCATACAAGCTTTAAAGAGTGTTATTGAGCTGTGGTGAAAGCAGTAAAGTAGGAATGGGGGGGGGGGCGAACGATCTGTGCCTTGTGCCCGTGATGTCTGTCCATGGCCCTGTGTATACTCAAGGTCATCTTACTTTGCTTCGAGAAATTCAACTAAAGAAAACAATCAAGAACGGACACTCACTGTGTTGATTAGTTTATTGTATATTGGTCGCAGTAAATTACTTTATTGTCCTCAACGTGGTCATACGCAATTCGTAACAGTTCTCTTGACAATAAATTATTTATTGTCAGTTATATTTATAAAGTTTATTGTCAGTTATTCAGTTAATAAGTTATTGTCAGTCAGCCAGCACGCGAGAGAGTTTCAAGGATTTGTGTCGTAGAGGTTGGCAATTTTTTTAAGGCAGTCATATTGAATAATTTTAGGTAAAGCATTGTGACCTGATTGTGACTTTGAGTACAGGCTGGCTAGTGGCTGCCGGGCTAGAGTGGGAATTATGCTGCACGCCTTATAGCTTATTTTAAGTCTTGTTATTTTACGCGGAGAATTTATTTAACGTTTTCTTTCTCCACTTAATTTTGAAGTCAATAAATGCTTTCCGCCTGGGGATAAGCAATACATGACAATAATAAAATAATTTTCATTTCTTTATATTACAGCTTGTACTGATTCGGGGCATTTCAAATTTTTATACATGTATCTTCCAATCATTTTCATGTACCCAATATTATTGAAACAAAAATAAGCATATTGCACGTAATTCATAATAATATCTTTGGTCGTTCATTCTAGTACTTCGTTATTGCTTCCAATTTTTACCCCAACCCCTCCCCCATCAATATTCTATACTAAGTGAGATGGTTTAGTTCCATTTACATCAAGAAAAAGATAAAATATCGCTATATTTTAGCGCTAAATCTCTAAATTTTATTAAATAGCGATATTTTATCTTTTTCTTGGTGTAAATGGAACTAAACCATCTCACTTAATGTATGTATGTGTGTGTTTATATATTCTATATATATTTTCTATATTATTCTGTATTATTTTCCGGTCTGTTCCCCCAAAATAGGGACGGGTGGTTATTATACATTAATCCCATAAATAATTTTCTACATAATTATGCAAGCTGTGCCGGTGATTAAATTTTCCGCTGTGTGTTTTGAATTTAATGATGGTTTCTAGACAAACCATAATCCCTCTACTCCCATCACAGTTTGTCTGCCCCACTCCTGCGAAGCACACTGATACACTCACTGTACTATGATCCTCGATGGTATGGGTCAGTATCAGTGCCACAGATTGGGGTTAGGGGACGATGTGGTACACGTCTTTTACACTAGGACGATAATGTGTCGCGAATTGTTATGTGATCGTGTGTGTTGCAGGTTTGTTTTTGTGCGCAATATAATGGAGGTAACTGCATTATGTTATTAGTTAGTTGTAAGACGCGTTATTTCCAGTATCAAGAAAATTGTCTTCCTTTTTGAATGTTGTGAAGTCCATTATTAACCGTGTTTGACGAATGACTGTTTTTTGACCATGAACGGACAAAACGTTGTTCAAACCTTTTTAGACAATTTGGATGTGGCTATCACACAGTTGGAAGGTATATTCATTCTTTATACTTTCCTGTTGGACTTGCAGTAATTGTAAGCTTCATTACTATGATTATTTGAAATACCAAACACAAATTTGCAGGTGGAGAAGCAAATGCTGGAGGATTTGATTTCAAGCTTGAAGAATTTTGGGTTTCATTAAGTATAATTAATTTCTTATTTTTTGTATTTTTTTCTTGTGTTTTTATTTTTATTTTTTGAGGTTGTACATATAATGATTTTTACATCAGGTGTTTCAGCTAATTCAGTTTCTACTGAAATCACACAGTTATGCGTTTTGTTTTCCAAGCCACCTTTGCCCAACATTCAACAAATTGATGGAATTCTTAGGAAGATTGAGTCGGCTTACATTGGTATGCTGTCCCATTTTTACAATCTTCCGAAGTGTAAAGGAACTGTGTTACGAAAAAAAATTCAAGTAGCTCTATTGAAGTTGATATTGTCAATCAGTGCAGTTATCAAATCTTTGAAGGAGACAGGAGCTAAAAGGTATTGGTACAAATTCAATCTTCTATTTCTACAATAATGTTATTACTATATTAGACTTACCTATTATTATTGTATTACTTATTTTGTGTTGCGAATAGACTTAAGAAAATTATTTTCATTCTCTCTAGTCAAAAAGACCGTTTGAAGCTGGCTGGCTGGATTTGGGAAGCTTGCGAAGCATTGCAGCGCCTTCCTCGTAGCAATTTAGAAGCTACTTTTGATGCTTTGGATAGGGATAATGAGCTTGTGGAAGATGCTCTTCAAGAAATAGAAGATGTAAATTAATACTTTGTAAAATTTAAGATTAAGAGACTGCTTTGTTATGTTATGTCTGAAATGTTATTTAGTAACAGTCCATTTTTGTGTTTGATATATATAGTAATATTTCTCTGCTGTTCAAAAATAAATCTTATTACTTTGTAGGAAGTTAAATCTCAAGAACCTGGGACAGAGGGTGATATAGCTGAAGAAATTGACAATTCGGAGAGGTGGAATAATCAAGATAGAGAGTTGCTACCACCTTGTATTGCCTTGGTGAGAACTGCCCGTTCATGTTTACGACGAATTATACGTGCTGTTAAACAACAGGGTCTTTGTAACACAGAACACGAAACAGCTCAATTAGATGATCTGGTGGCTGCTGTACATCGCCTCAGTCCTGCTGTTGATGAGTTTGTGTCTTCTGTATATCCCCCAATGAATCGAGGGGTTGTGAAAAGAACAGTAAGTGCTTTCTTGTAGATTTCAGGAAAAAATGAAAGATGAATGGTTTCAACTGTTACATTGTTCCTGACTAGAAAGACTGGCACACACATACGATTATGAGTTGTACAACAGTTGTCTGACTAGTCTATGAGGGAAATGAGAAACATTACTGTGAGGGAAGGGAATGGAAGCACACACATTTGGCCCCCAGTTGGTCAACAATCTGTAGTTAAAGCATTTGTGACTAGGTTGCTTTCCTTGACAAATGGCACTTGATTCAACTGCAGTAGTTTAATCTGCCATTCCATGTCTTGAAACTATGCATATTGAGGTATTGAATTGTCCCGGAGGTGTTCCAATAGTCCTTATTATATTCAATAAGCGTGTTTTTCTTTTAATTGATGAAATTTAAAAGAGACCTCCTTATTTATAATAAATGTATGTGAACATTAATTTTTGAAACCATGTAGGAAGATGTGTACATTGCTGTTATACAAGAGGGTTCCATATATAAACAACCACTAAAATAGTTCATTTTTATCTTGTATATCAGATTTTAATTATTTTTGGTACTTTTACTGTATGCACAAAGAACATAACAAAATAGAAAATTTCAAATTGGCTTTTGGGTTAAAGACCTTCAGAAATTCAAAACACATTTAATTTAAGCTGTAAATTGAAAGTTTCATTCCACCACAAATTGAAAACTATTGCTAGAGAGATAAATATTATGTCAATCTCCTCACTGTTAAAAGGGATCCTCTGCTGTCTTTATATATAATGAAATGTCATAAAACAATCTTGAAAATTTTGATTTTAAATTCTTTATATTTTACACTGTAACCTTATTAAATATGTGTTTTCTATAAACTTTTTTTTACTTCTTAACTGGAAATTTGTAGGTGTGACTTGTTAGGTTATTGTTGGCCTCATACATTTTAACAACTTGTCAAAATTGTCATCCTTGAGTACTTAAACATGTTTTGTGGATATTCCCTTTAAAACATTTTGTAACGGATGAAACTCTCCTTTCACCAACCTTTCACTATGTAATCAATGAACCTAGTGCACTCATTTAAGTTTTTTTTGGCAACTCTGGAACGGCAAAGAATAAACTATGACAAAGAACATACAGCGGGTTTGTTGAAATGTATTGTATTTGCATAAATTGGTGGACTAGTTGTATGTGTGTGTACTGTCTGCAACTATTGTATTGTGTACCAATTTTACAGCAGTTGGGGCATTGTTTTACAACACGAAATCAGATTTGTACCCAAGGCATTATTCATTATGTTGGACATGTTCATAAGAATAATGTTCATTTAGTTTTAATAATTTTGTTGGCTTATGCTTTTGCATAGAAATATGATTTATAAAATGTCCTCATCAACAGACCTAATTATTCATGATTACAATTAACATTTAAATAAGGCCTCATTGTATTAAGGAAATTTTAATTTTTTCCCAAAAGTCTATCAAACTATTGAATGAAAGTGGGCTGATTATTAAGGGGAAGATCACTGTGAAATTCTAACTTTCTCAAGACAACAGCAAACGTGTCAAGACGCACTTGTTGTTGATCAGAATAGTTCGAAAACAATATTTTTTGCATTTGAATTCAACTGGTTATTGCTGATTTACTTAACATTTCAGGTTTAAGTGGTCCCATTTTTGAAGTAAATACGCAACATAATTTTTGCTGTTGCTAAACAATTTGTTTTACAAGCATCTTTCAAGCAAGTGTTATCAGAGAATTCTAATGTTTTCAATTATAATGTGTCTCTTGTAGGTATTTTAATTGGTCCTTTCCTTTTGCTATTTAGTGGATCAAAATTAAGAATATTTTGTCTCCTCTTTTTTCTCTGGGGTAAAATTTGAAGACTAAATTTTAGGTTTGTAAATAATTGTTACAAACAATTAAAGAGTGAAAACTATTTAGAGCATTTAAATGTTTAAAATTGCTTCTATGATAATTATTTATCATGCTGATGCTTTAATAATACAAGTTAATGAGATTACAGGATGATTATACACTCGTGAAGAATGAGGCAATATCACAACAACCCAAATATTGTCTATAGAAAATTGCAGTCAATACAAACACAAGTCAGTGTAAAACTATCAAATCAAAAGATTTTTGTATACGGTTGTCCTCGAGCGACATTACCTAGGAGGCATCCAATGAACAATTCATTTGGCAAAAATTGTGGACATGCATCATACTAAAATATGTGATATATTTTTTTTAATTTTGCAGTTCTACCACGTAAACTTTCTGGAAATTGAGGAAACTCGTATTGAAATTCCTGTCGTTCTATTCATACAGTCTGTGTATATAAATTGTTTCTGAATATGTTTTACGATTCTACTCCATTTTATTTCCTGTGTATATGAATGAATTAGTTATCCAATTTTGTTGTAACTTTTTTTTTGTAGCTACTATACTGATTTGCTGTTATATTGTTAACTCCTGCAATTATGTAGTTTTGATCAAGAATTTGACTATTACCAGAATATTCTGTGTGTAAATGGGATCAGGTGACAATGATGAAGTGCAAATGGTTTAAATTATGATTAAATGTATGAATTTTCCTTTTCTTGAAGTATAATTCAGTACTTAACCAATTCTGGGAGCATGTGTGAAAGGGATCTTGTTTAACTAATATATATTATCCATATTTTGTATCTCTCTAAAAGTTGTAGGTATACAATTTTTAAATATTGATTTAATATTTTTGATAGATTGGGTTGCTAACGTTCGTGATTCTGATATCACATTATAGTACACAACAGCATCATCAGTTTAGAAACTTTCTAATTCTAACTAAATATTTTATTGGTACCTTATTGATACAAAATTAAACTTAAAATGAGATATACAAAGACTTCAATAAAATATTCAATGAAAATTTGAAATGTTTATAAGATTAAGATAAGAATTTAGAAGGCAATATATAATTAGGTTAATTTATCTACTCTTGGTACTGTCACTCTCTCTTTTGAGAGAACTTGGAAGAATTGCTAATTGTATCTATCAGAAGTGAACAATAATTTTAAGGTATAGTTTCCTAAATATAAGCTATAAGATTAATTTGCTAAAATAAGATAAATTAATTAAATTAGCTAAAATAATATAAAATACTATTTGAGTCATGTTGACCTCACATTAATAATATCAAAGTGATCATATGATATTACATGTCAAACTACCATTTAGAAATAAATGATTTATGTGAAAGTTATTGACCTCTGCTGAAATTGTTTTCAAATGTTTTGGATTTAGGTCATAGTAAGATGCTTATTGAAGACTCCACATTTCATTATGCATAATATCTGCAGAGTTACATAGTTTAAACCCTACAATGCATTTACTCCACTTAAAAACATAGTAATTTAACAGTTTTTCAACAATATCTTGTGAAATAGTTGAAATTTTTTATTGAAACCATTTTATTCTTATACTAACGTATGATGACTACTAGTTTCCTTATTGGAAGCTAGGAACACAGTTTTTAGCACCTTAAATCATTATTTTAAAATAGGTGCCGGTCGAGGAGGCTGTTTAAGATAATAATAGTTCTTACTCGAAGTATGCCTGTGTCATTTCCAATACCTCATGTTTATTGTCTCCCTGAATCTCTATTTTGACTATACTACAGTGTAATTGAATTTAAATTTTATTAATGAAAATGGTTCAGACTGCAACAAGTACATGGATTAATCACAAAAATCAAATAATATTACCCTGAAAGATACAGTATTACCTGGTATGATATAATTTAAAACTAATATATAAAACAACACGATATTTAAATATTAATAAAACAGACATGAAGAAAATACAACAATATGACAATGAACATTCAAATGCAGAAAACACATAAAAGAACACAAAAATACTAATATCTAAAAATAAATATTAATTTATGTACCTTGGTATTTGTGTACCTACTTACATATTATTTCTACCGTATATGAACCTATAATTAGAGGAAGACAGTAATATGTGAGATATCAGTTTTGATATAAATATACTTTCTTATTTTTCCATTTTATATATAAAATTATTGAATGTAATCAATAATCGTAAAAGGACTGTTCGCAGTATTATTGTGATTAATAAATTCACTACATTTTTTCTCTTGGATTGGCATATCTTCAAGTGAAACAAATTATAAATCTAGGTGATCAGTCCATCTAAGGTTGTTGTATTTGATTTAAATTTATTCAGGTATGACAACTCCTGACAGGTCCAATTTTCAGTGGCGGGCTATTTCATTCATTTATGATATTAGCTGTAAAATATCTAATGTAATATAAATGGGAGTGATGAACTTGTGGTTATCTTCAAATCTTGATGATAGATATTGAAACTTGGATAATAAATGTGTGTTTTGTGTTCATTGGTGACATTCAGATAGCTTACAATTTATACTATAGGTATAATAATAATTTTTGAGGAATTGAACCATCCAATAGTATCCTGGGCCTTGTGATCTTGTTTCAAACATTACCTATAACACAATTTCATTTAAATTTATGATTTTTATTCTTTTCAGGCTTTAGATGTTGTGAAAGAATTGCAAGCGATATTGGGAGTGGTTAAACAAAGTCACTATGTGAAAGATGATGACCAGACTTGGGTGACATTTTTGTTAAATGCAGTTGATCATAACAATAATAAGCTGCAGCCACTTCTTTCTTAGCTAGATTGTATGTAACGAACTGAAGTAAATTGTGATATTTGAAATAATTTGATATAAATAAAGTTATTTGATACTTGAAGTTTTTCTTAGTTACTGATTATGTATACTTTGTTAAATTCATTTCTTATTCATTTGAAGCCATCCTTTTTATAAATTGTGGTGTTTCTTTCCCATATGAATACATTTTCTAGTTTTAACAATATTCCTGGGTTAAAAAGAAAGAAACCTTTATTGATTTTATAAAATAATCCTCCTTGGTCATCAAGAATGTGTTTTTATTTGATTTTTATTGATTAATATGTAATGGGAAGATTGACAGATTGTGTTCCTGAAAAATTTTGTCAAGACTAGTGGTACCCTCCTATATTTATGGAGCATTTTCTGGTCTGTCAAGGTGAATTAAAGAAACTAGTCAACACTTCTTTTTGTTGGTCCCGGAATAAAAAGGAAGTTGCAAGTTGAAAAGTTAGAAAACTATTTTTGAAGTAAAAAAAAATTCAATTCATGAAGAGGCTGCTGGGAATTATATCAGACTTGTCATTCAAGAATTTTAAGGGAGAAAGAAGTGTCAATTACCAAGGATATTGGAATGAAAACATTACATCACTACTGTAGATCAATTGTAAGAGATACAGATTGTAAAGGAGACAAAAAAGCCAAAGTAAGTTCATTTTCAATGTTTTTATTTATTCCTTATGTACTTTTTTATTAAACAAGTATAATTATGATTTATGAAATGTAGCACGAGGGGTTAAAAAATATGGAAACGCGGTCCGATGCTCTTTTGTCACAAGTGGGCGGAGGATAGTCGAGAAGCATACAGTATTGTGCCTTTGTGTATGAGAACGTTCGCGTTCGTCTGTACCAAGGAGACTATACACAGGAGATGGCACTCGTGGAGTGGGGCAACTTTCTTGGAACGGCAGCTATCCACGCCTCCACCACGATGGCGTTCATCGTGGATGGTCGCACGATTATTTTGGTATCAAGACCTCCTGTAACAAAATTCGAGCACCATGCCCGCCGGTAACCTGCGATTTAGGCACTCGTGCTTTATTTAAAAAGATATATTGGGTATAGTGGAAGAGAGTAAGTGAAATGAAGGTGTGAAAATTGTAAGAAGAGACGTTTTGTAAGGTTAAAACGTATGAATTGGTAGTTTGAGTACATCTGATGGGTATTTTCGGCGAGCAGCAGGATTAACTCTGCGTGCCAGATGATGTGAATACTTTTTGAAAATGTCGGGAGGGGTCATGGAACGCTTTCCGGATGTGTTTCCGGGCATGATTGAAAATAAATCTTGATATAGGTTCCAAATTAGATAGAGAACGGAGATAAGAGTTTGGAGTGAGCAACGGCGGTCGTACTGCCATCCGCAGGAACCGGTTCTCGATGATGTGAAGGCGAAGATGGTAAGACCTAGAAGCAGTTGCCCAGGTTTCGCAGGCGTAAAGCGCAAGACTGCGAATACAGGTTATAAGGAGTTTCACCTCGAGCCGGATCCTGCGATTAGTGGAGATAGGAGATAAGCTATTCATTTTGGAGTGGATAGATTTCGCAGGATCTTTCCAGCAAAGTTACCTGCCCATCGTGACACCAAGGTACTTGACCCTTGTGGACCAGGCCACAGTGGTGTCTTTGACCTTGACCGACGGCAGGTTTTGGAAGACTTTGCCGGTGAGACGCTTGCCAGTGAAGATCATTGCCTGGCACTCGGAGGGGTTCAAGGTAAACTCATTACAGAAACTCCAAGTTTCCAGGCGAGAGGTAGAAGATTAGAGATAGCGAGAGGAAGATTGAAAGCACGTGCCGCATACGCGATGTCATCTGCGTAGAGGAATTCGGAAACATACCGAGGGCCATGAAGATCGTGCAGAAAGAGAGAGAAAAGAGTGGGTGCCCTGGGGAACCCCAGCGCAGATGGGGCTAATGGTGGAGAGGGAACGGTTGTAACGAACCTGAGAGGTTCACCCGGAAAGGTAACTGCAGGAGGTAGTGTAAAATGGGAGGAACTAAGGAATTGGTTTTGTGAAGTAGGTCATAATGGATAGTGTCAAAGGCGGAAGAGAAATCAAATCCATGTGAAGGCTGTGGAGGGTTGCAAAGCGTTTTCTGGATTTCCCACACGTCAGAAGAGTAAACATTGACCCTGCCAAGAACAGAATGCCATTCTTTCGCTTGAAACTCGTAGTCTGTCCTGTAGAGGACTTCGGGTGTGAAGGAAATGGACTTTGTCGGGAGAGTCCCTGGTGCGATAGAATCTCCGCCCAAAAGAGCGACGACATTGACTTCATATTTCAGTTCACCAAGATGCTTATCAAGGTCACGGTGAATCATATCTTAGATATTTACAGATGATATAGCTTTCGTCAGGGTCTTATAATTACATATTTTCAATAAGAGAACTACGAACAATTTGATGAGTCGTTCCGCTACAAATTTCTTCATTCCTATTGTTCTTTTCAAGAGCATCAGGCATCCGTGAGAGCCTTCCACCGGACTCTGTTTGCTTCCAGTCTCTTCATTTCCTTTTACGTTTACCAATGTCGCCTACTTCCTTCAGCATATCCCTTCTCCACGATTCCCTTCGTCTTCCTCTCCTAACTTTGGAAAGGTTCACCAAAGGCTAAGGAAAGGAAGGCACTGACAGAAAATCAAACTTAGGTTCTCTAAGGTTCGCGTGTTTATTGTCGGTCAGCTCCTTATTACAGTAAACACCATGGCTAAGAAGACTGAATTATCAAGGAGTGCCAAAATTTACAACTATTTAGGAAAGGTAAACGAACACGACAGGATGCCCTATATACAAGAACAGTAAGTACTTATGATTCAAGTTGGTAAATGCAAACAGAGACTGAAGAAAGATACAAAGGGAGTAGCGTGAGAAGACGGTTAATTGGCCCCTGGCGGTTTCTAGTTCACCATTATTGTTGCAGATTTCTTTAGGTCGAAAAACATGTTCTGAATGGTTTATTAGTCACCTTTTTGACATCTTTAAAATAATGCTTAAAATACTAACTCACAAATATTGGAGTAGAGTACTATTGTAATGAAATGTTGAATTAATGCATAGTTTTTTTAGAAGTCTCTGCATCCTTCTTGATAAGCAATATCAAAATGAAAATTGAAAGGTATTTTTCGCGAGTAATTTATTTTTCAAGCAGTTATTGTAGACCACAAATATTGCTTTAAACAGGATTTAACTTGTTAACTTTGCTTCATTTTCCATCCAAAATAATCTCATTATCTTGTTCCGTTTGGGCGACAATCAATTTTAAGTACACCAGTGCATATAGTACAATCTCCTTTACAATAACCGGTGTACCCAGAAGGACGCGGCGGATTGCAAACATTTGGGGAGGGAAAGTAAAGAGTACCACACACCAACTTTCACAATACTTATTCACCATGTGAGTCGGTCCACTTCCTGACGGTGGGATACAGAGAAGGCTCTCAAGTATTTTTCTTTCACATTTATTTTCTCCTGTATTGCATGTTTTACTTTTTTATTGCTTTTATCTTCTGTACTGGCCTCTGTGTGCTGAACACTCACCCAAGTGTTTGCCGTGCTTGGCGACCCTTGTCGAATGGAATCCTGACGAGTTGAGGAACCATGCATACCTAAAAGGATGCGTGCCAATACGCTTGCTTTGGTCTCCACCTCTTCTAGACGGGCTATCAGGGCTAACCCACCCCCGACAAATCTGCTCGGACTAGGTCTTCGACTGAACTTCTGTGTGAGAGCGGGCGCGCAGGAGGTCCATCCCGCAACTGACGAACTCGTTGCAGAATGTGAGGTTAACCACGTGGTTGAGGTCAGTCAAATCATGAGGAAGGATAATAGTGTTCTGCAGAAAACCAGTTCCCTCGTCGTGACATTTAACTCTCAGCTTCCGAGAGATGGCTTAACCTGCCGGTGCGTCCCTTCATTCCAAATCCTCTGTGGTAATTTAAATGCCAGAGATTTCGAGATATAACATCCTGTAAGGGCCAGGATACATACGGGAAATAGGCACACGAACCCGACGTTTCATGCCCGGGGCCTGCAAAATGCGTCACCTTTCTGCAAGAAAGTGCAGGACATCAAGACCAAAAGAAAATCCCGTACGGTGAAGCGCGGAAGAAATACAGGGCCTTACACCCTGTATTTTCTACTAGTTATTCCACCGCAGCAAAGACTCCTGTAGTAAAGAAAACCGTTTCCGTTCAAGCCGTTTTCACTGACGTCTACGACAACGTCGCGCACATGCCAGTGCAAATGTGGAAAGAAAGATGTTCAAGCTGTTCCTGTTAAGCCAAAAACGCCATCCACAACCTATACGTCTACTTCACTGAAAACATCTGGTAGTGTGACACATGCATCAGCAAGTACCATGCAGCAAAGACAAAGCAGAGTTCCAAAGTTAAACGAATGAAACTTAACCATTGTATAAAAACAAACAACATCCAAGAAGTCACAGACGTAAAAAGAACAACTGCACTTCTATCCTCCGAATCGGATTGTGCATTGTCCGACGGTGACATTCAGGTGCATGACCCAGAGGTTCCAAATCGAAATGGCTTCCACACTTCAGTGGAACCTTAATGACTATAGAACTATCGTGAAGAGTTACAGCACTTAGCGCGTCGCAATCCGATATGTATTTGCCTGCAAGAGACACCTTTTACCAGAACACCCTCTCGGCGCGGATAAATCAGCTTCAGATATGACGAACCCACGGGAGATCGAGCAAGAGGTGGAGTTGCCGTGTTTTTAGAAACACTATCCTCTCCTAACCCGTTCTCTTGCAAACTCAAATCCAGGCTAAAGCAG
>NNCF01128550.1:22508-132052 GCA_002313205.1 Laupala kohalensis | reverse complement strand
GGAGACGTCTCTATTGCATCAGGAATCCATTAAGGGGTAATGTTTCGAACGTTCGAAAGAGTAATTTTGAGCATTTATATTTTCAACATTTACTTATTAATACTCACGTCGGTGCCTGAGACTGTTTATACAAGTACATACATCATTGGGTTTCAAAGGCTGACACAGTGATATTGGAACTCTGATTTATTCTCAAAGTTGTGCAGTGCGGCCTCTCATCGGAACACCCGTGAAAGTGAAAAATCTTACAACTTACCTTGCGGAGACCGAAACTGCAGCCTTTGATTCTCTAGACTGAAACTACTCATATTTTACGAAAGAAGATTACGTGCAGCAAAACAACAAGTAAATATATGAATATCATGACAACTAGTTACCAGTGGTGTTTTAGTTTTTACCAAAGAGTTCACGGCAACCTATGCAATTGTCGTGAGTGCGGACGCTAGCAAAATATATAGAACACAAGTAAGCAAGGTCTCAAACAGCGCACGCAGGATTTCTTTATGGAAGGGGCTTGAGTAATGTGAACATGATTTTAATGATGGGTTCGATAAGGTATAAATGAAAGCAATGGGTAAAATACTAGATATCCGAAGTCTTATCATAACACGCATCGATGTAGAGATGTAGAATATAAAAGAAATTTAAATATATCGAGTGAAAAGACTTCCTTGATTTCTAGAAAACTAGCAATTTATATAAAAAATAATAAATAAGAGGAGGTTCTATGATCTTTCTAATCTTATTATAGACTGTGTGACGCCTTGTAGACTATGTGTCATGTGATCAATCGTAACAAAAGAGCCAAATACATTCTTAAAAGACTTATTTCTTTAAATGAATAATATGAATCGATTGCTATTGTATAGCAGCGACATACATGAGTTTTTGCTATGGCTTCCGTTTGTTTGCTATGGCATCCTGTCAACTCGTGACCAAGTGGTGACCAAAAGTTTATTCACTCGCCACATTTGACCATTCACTAATGAGCATTATTCTGAAATAATTGATTTTTCAGGAATTGAAAACGAATCGAGGCAAAAAATGGAATCGATATAGGAATTTTTTAAAATTCATCGTTGTCATCAATTAATCTGCCAATATAATCTTTTATATGGCAATATAGTAAAAGTTATTTTATTAAGACTAGAAAGTTACTGTACAATAATCACTATCTAGACTACACTCCAGTACAATACTCTAGGCAACAGATCCTGAGGTTGATTAAATTAAATTTAAACTCACCAGCAGTTGTCCGGGAGTTGTTCCATCACATTTTTCTACCGGCGCGTCATCAATAACCAAGCTTCCTGTTATTAAGTGTTAGTTTTTTTCGCTCTCTTTACCATCCACATCTTAGTATTAATCGCATTAGTTGTAATCTAAAACAATCATTTAATACCAGTTTCATGGTTAACTGTATTTTAGTAAGTTTTACTACACAGATTACCTTCACGAAAAAAACGAACACTCCGCACTCAGTGAATTGAGGAAACCCAGTTGGCGGAGTATGATCGCGACTACTATCTTTCTGCGAACATAACCGCTTTGCAGGACCTTTCCCTTTCCACACACGTGGAAAAATATCCCTTTCCACACTTCACCTATAATCCAATCACGACACCGTGAAGTCGACAGGTGCCTAGGGTTATTTTCAATTCTCGTAAGAACTATCACGTTCAGGCGTTTTGATGACATATCGGTTTCTGGACGAACCATAAGCTTTTGTATGGCCCACAGGCTGCAGCGTATGTTTCCGTTCAAACGACAGTTAAATTGTGTTATTTTTAAATAGTTTGTAAAACGCTCAGGTACTCTTTAATCTTCATAGATTTTTATCACGAATTTTGATCGGATTTTTCGTGTAAGTACACAACCATTCATGTAAACGCCACGAAATTAAGTACTTATATTTAACCTTGAATAGATGATAAACCATTAATCGATAGACCAACACGGAAACAAACATATTATGAAAAACCTCTTTCAATAGAACGTGAACCCATGTATAATACAAGAGGAAGAGTAATTTCGACCGAGAGTACTAAAAATGTTTTACTTTTCTTGGTTGAATAAGAAATATTCTTGATATCGTTTCAATGTGTTAAAGTTATGAAGGAAGTCCGCATGAAGGAAATGCCAGAGAGGAAGGTACAGAAGGACGTCTCCTGATTGTCAGTTGATCTATCTGTTTACGTTGTGATATTTACAGTGATCCTGGTTGAGCGGAGATTCGTAGCTGGAACCTGGGTTCGTCAAAAATTTAAGAAGATAATAATTTACTCGAAGTCGAAGAATTTGCATAACATTCATATATGTCTATAAATCGATTTTGATCATATAATAGTTCCGATTTCGTACAGTTGTTTTTCGTTGAACAGAATAATTCTAAAATTGATACTCGAGGACGTCAGCCCCCTGGCCCCACCACCCTGGTCTCAAGAATGTAGATCAATAGGGTCATGTCGAGGTAAGTAATCACAAATATATGGGTCTAATCAGAACTCCAGACCAAGAGACATCATGAATACCATATCCATGTCCAACTACCCTGGTCTTCACCATGACATCGCGATTTCGTGAAACCGGTGGTTATTTTCTTTCATACCCCCTCCCTAAATGCTCGACGGCTTTACTGTTCTGCGGAACTCGGTGGTTCCTCGCTTTCTGAAACATCACCAACCCCTCCAATGAGGCCTCTGGAGATCACCTACCCTAGTTTTGTCACATATATCACAAGATACTGCCGTATACCTTGGTCTGTTTGGGCCGAGTATTGTAAATAACCAATAAACTATATCACGTATCCGAATTTAATTGGCCATCCACCATTCTTTTCTAACTCCATGTTGCATCTTACAAGCCGGTCGGACTAAGACTAAGCCATATGATAACTCTAAAATCAGACTAGGAATAGGAACAACACGACTAAGTGAAAAAAGGTGTTTAATAGGGAGATCCAATTTAAGATATCTTCTTCAGCCTAGTAAGGACTGAAATCTTAGAAAGTTTACAAGTAACAGGTAAGAGTAAAAGCTCAAGCAAGTATGCACGTACGTGCAGACGATTTAATGGTCGTAGTCAGATATCAACAGTCATGTACAAAATTCAGCGCGGAGTCTCATATGCTCTGACGAAAGTAAAACAAATTACATGAAATGTACTAGAATCTGAATGCACTGAATCAAAATTCATCAAATGTGCTAGAATCTCAAGGTACTGAATTAGAATGTGAATACCAAATACTTCTAATGTATCATGCTTTAAGTACTTAGGCACAACTGTTAATATTGACAATAATATTGAAGATGTAAAAGAAAGGATAGCTATGGACCGTAAGACACACCATGCTCATGAACACCTTTTCTTCGTAAAATACTATATAGAAAGACGAAATTAAAACATGGATAAATGGACAAATCTGTATTAATGGAGAAATGTAATGAATAATATGTGCCTCCTGGACCTAAATAATGAAAAAATCAGAAAACTAATTACCTGTATTTGAATAAATGATGCTGAGTAAAATTTCAGAGGTGTTTTCTTCTATAGCATACAACATTTTATTTTTGTAGAACGTTTTGGCCTGCATTGCTTTCTGTCCATTATTTTAATGGTCTAATTCTTGATTTTTTATTCCTGATATATTTCAGCACATCATCTCTTAGTCTGATTTTTTGTTTTCCTCTCTTTTCGGTGGCTCAGAGGAACCAGTTGAAGGTTTTCTTCACTGCTCTATCATTGTCCATTCTGTGTAGATGCCCAAACCAGCTGAGCCCCAATACCTTTATAAAATTCATTATGTTTCTTGATTTAATTATTTCATCTGTCTTTTGAGAGTTACCGACCAAAATCGGTAAGGAACATCAGACAGAAACGTACCCAGGATTTTATTTCGGGTGGGAGGCAACACGTGTTTATATACATATAAACATGACGACCAATACAAAAAAGGACAGGACAATTTTCTTTTAATTTCAAAGATGAGGGATCATCCCCCGTATCTCCACTAGACACGCCCCTTTACAGTAGTGAGTGGGCTTCCATTGTTATAAAGCCAAGAGGTTGGCAAAAGAAAAGATGACAATGATATAGGCCAATATAAGTGTAGCATGAATGTAACAAATTGAAAGTGCACAGAAAAGGTAGGAATTTTCAAAAGCAGTTGATTCGGTCAAGCCCCACATAGGGTTGTAGTGGCCTACCAGAAAAATAGAGCTGTTCCAAAGATCGCGTGAGAAATTGTAAGCCTTAGGTTAAAGTCGATTATTGAATACTAAATTCTAGCTCTTATTTAGTCTAGACATGAGATATTCTTATTTTAAATGTATTTATTTAAAGACGCTTAAAAGTACAGAGAAGCGAAGGGTTTTCCATACACATAAATTTATGGTCTGTCAAAAAAGCAGTAACAAATTGCGTATGACCACGAAAAGGACAATGAACTAATTTATTCTCCGCAAACAAGCAAGGGATCATCCCATTTCAGATTAAGGACCTTAAGGTAGTGGCGCATTTATTATTTTTACATCCCCCCAAAATTTTCCTTTTCCCATTGTAATTTTTTATCGTTTTTTTAGTTCATTTTAATAATTGACTTCTAATTGCATGTACTAATTCCTCAGCACATAGTCATTACAACGGTTTACACGCCTTATCAGTTACTTCCTCTCTTAATATTTTCACTTTCTTCTTTTTATTCGAACTTCTTTCTCTAAACTATGACCTTTGCTTCCTCTTCTCATTTGCCTCTATGCTGTTTTACTGAGGCCGCGCGCATTAGCCGCATTTGTGACGTTGCCTGTCCACAACATTTCGAAAATGCTCGTGGTCGTTCAACCCATATTCATAAATATAAGTAGACTCAGTGGTCTGGCTCACCGGTTGTCCGGAGGAGAAAACGAAGTTAAGTGTCTCTTTCGTTCATCGACTTCGGTGGGGAAACTCGATTCCTCTCTCCGACTGCAGCTCACAAGCCACTATGTACCTTATCTCCTTCAAGCGGAGGTGCCAGACTGTATCTTCTGTCTTAACTTCTATGTTCACGGATCACCTGCAGTAGTGACCGCGGAGTCTATTTATATTTACTCCTACGGTTCATGCCTTGAGTGTTTTATTCTCAATCGTGCGTGTACTAATTCATGAACTATTTTCCAGGTAGCGCGGCAACCTGCTTCAGGAACCATGGTTCGAGCAGTGTCGTATATATTTCATTTCCTGAATTCATATTTGTATACATCATGATGTTCCTGATAATACACTGGATCGGTTTTTAAACTTCTTTTGCGATTTATTAAAAACTATCAGTCCATTTTGTTGTAACTATACATCACGGTCATCGGAGCAATCCTGGGCCATACAGTTGCAACTGTATATTTCAGCAATTGATATTTACACAATTGATGGTTTCTAGTATTACAGGAAATAGCAATTTTATACCAAAGTGTGTTTTCATTGTGCGTTATTCGCCAGTGTTCAGTAGAAAACTAAGGAACTCATTCCTTCACTGTAACGCGCCTTGTCATTATCTTCAATTTCAATACTTGAAAGGGAAATAATCTATACTACAGCTTAAAATACTATTTGAATTGCCATGTTAAAATGGACATTATCGTTCAGAAACTAGTAAATTGTTTTAATTTATCTTGCCCTCTTCCACTCATTCACGGTGTAATTCTTGATCAAGCAACATCGTGCTCTTATTGATATTCCATGTTCATCTGTGACGAACACCTGATCAGCTCAGCTTCTTGTATTTTTGGAAAGAGTACAAAGAGATAAGCATTCCGTGAAAAGATGATCTGACAAGCAGTGACCGTGTGAGACTGAAAACGAGCAGTATGGCTGCGGGCTATGGCCGGGAAGAAGAGTGTTGTTTGGCATTTTGGCCATGAATTATGCTTTTGAAAGAGTTCTAAGACATTTAAATTTCCTGGCGTATTGCGAAAACAGTTGGTAAGTTAGTTTGATATGTTTTATATATTAGGTTGGGTGCAAACGGATGTGGGGCATAAGCCTTTATTAACACTTCCGTTCTTACGAAGTTGTGGGTTGAAATGGGTGATCTTAAAATTACTGTTCCAAAAATATATTCCTGAATTGGTTTTTGGTATTTTATCCTGAAAACACTGTTAATTTTCTCGTAGGGGCTTGGTTTCCCTCGCACACTTATATTGTTGCGATTTATTGCGTCCGTGTACTTACCGTTAACGACTTATTTTATTCTACACACATTAAACGCTCATGTAAACTATACTAATGGATAGGTTTTTGTTTGTAGGAATAATAACTATGAAGGTAAGCTTCTGAAATCAATTATCGTTGTTTTCTTCTTCTTTTTATTGCTTTTTCATGCATCATTTCATTCTGCTTAAGATGGTAGTTGAAATGAGAAATTCGAAAGCGGATGTGTCTCACAGTATTTCTATTGGTAAAGGCTATATTTTTTCTATTTGTATCCTGTGGAACAGCCTTATGTTATTGTTATTATATTATTGTTACACTATTAAATAAAATGTTAATTGCTGGGTTTGTATTCTACTCTTGGCAGTTTTATGGGTATCCCCCAAGTTTATACATATTTTGGTTTATTTATTTATTTATTGCCATAAAAGCAAAAACCATGTATTCTAAGAATTTGTGTTTCATTGGAAAGGGAACCTGTCATGTTACCTTCACTCCCTTCATTGTAATAATTTTGCATGAAAACTCTATTCTAGGGGGTCCATTTTCCTGGCAAGATTTTTAAAATTTAGGTGACGAAGGAAACTTACACTTTCGTCAGATTACATTTTTGTCTTTATTTGAAGAAGAATGAAGTACCACTTTTGCAAACTACCGAATTGTTCACTTGACATGTGTAGTTTTCTCCACTCTACTATGTTGACTATGAAAATACTTTTTCTGTTGGTGTTACTTAACTAGTGTTTATTTTATTTTTCTCCCGTTAAGAATTACTCCTCTTTTTTTTGGGGGGGGGGGGGGGCGGGCTTTAGGGCTTGTTTGTATGGTGTTTCATAGTACCAATACACTTTGTTTATGCTGATCGTTGTTTGCTATTGTGATATTTGTTGTTATCTCAATTTCTAATTATATTTTTAATGGATATTTCAGGTTATTAAAGATTTTTAGGTGTAACTTCTATTTAGGATTTTTTGATATAACTTCTATTTCAATGACTTTTAATTGGAAATTAGTGTGGTATAGATTTTACAGCCATTACATAGGATTTGATGTCAAAAATTTCATTTTTTTTGTTATAAAAATTAACATAAGAAAATTAAAAATTATATTGTTTTATGATTAGCGACCTTTTAATTACTTCAGTGTTTTTTTGAACTTAAAATGGTCTAAATTTTATTTTATTATGTTTTTAACAATTGCAATGATGAGGTTAAAGGATGGAGTCTAATCAAATTTTATGAGATTTAGTCATTTGTCAACAATAAAGTTTAATCAAGAGTTAAAAGTAACTGGTATTCATAGAATGCAGTTCAACCTCCTGTTGAAGGATGGGAGATCGCTCACTTATACAATTTTGTACATAATTTGACAGCTCTTTTTGAGTTCTAAATACATCTTTCTAATGTTATATTTGACATCGATTCATATTTTGTGACACTAAAAATTGTATGAATGAAACTTCCAAAGTGAAATAATTAAAATTAACGAGTTTTAGCCATTTTTGGGATGGGAGCGATAAAATTTTCACTTTCTCAAAATTATAACCAGTGTCATTTCAGGATACCTCTTGCCTACTGTAGATAAATAGATTGGTATGTTGCTAAATTTTTTTCTCTTCCTCTTTGAAAGAAAGTAGGAATCTTGGTTATGAGAACTATATTTTTAGATTATTTATTCCTATGAATTGATAATCCTTGTTTTGTCATATTTTATGAAGTTCATTGAAATATTTCTTGAATTGTGCTGGTTGAAGTACAATGGAATTTACTTGCATATTGAAATAATACTTTTTCTGTGATATTGTATAATTAACTATTACTGAGAGTAGAAGTTGAAAAGACCAAGTCTGTGATCGTTGCTCAGATTAAAGACATGAACTTTATGATCTGCTGTTAATTGTCTTGTTTAAGCTAGTTAAACAAGAGTGAAACTATGTGAATACTTATTTGTTTACTTATTTACGTGGGTGTGCAAGGGGTTTAATAATAGTCTCTGATATCAGGATCAATTCTCTGCCCTCCAAAAAAATCAGCTTTCTTCTAGTTTTTCATTCTTCTGCTCCTTGTATGTGGACCTACTTTTAAAAAAATATTTCTAAAAGTTGAAGAGAATTTTCTTCTTTCCATTTTATCTGGAACTCTTCCTAATAGTCGACAATGTGCAAACCTTTTAATCGCTGTTAAAATCCGTGCTATCTGGGAAGTTTATTTTTGCTAAGTGGATTATAAACTCGCGTCAAAAATATCAATTAAAAGATTTTTTTGAAATATTTGAAGTACTGATGGGTCAAGTAATCCCGATAAAGGCTCCTGGTTACCGAACAGTCGGTTTAAGTTCGAACAGCAATTTTTTTCTTTATTAATTGTAGTCTCGCGTGGCTTAGTATGAACAGACTGTTGCGAATCTCTATGGATTTTTAACACCCAATCAAAATTTTTAAAAAAAAATGAAGTACTTCATTATAGGTTTGTTCCAGCAGCAATCCCGGAGAGTTCCGAACTGGCCTGCGCATGCGCAAAGCGAAATCCCAGTTGTGTGCTGTTCCAGCAGTGACAATTCCGAACTTTTTGTCCCAGTTCGCTGTTCCAGCAGTCGCCAGCGTAGAATTCCGAACCTTTCGAAACCGTTCTGAGAGTTCTGGATTTTTGTAGGGATTTTAAATTCGGAACTGTGGTTACGGTCGGTCACCCGCATGGTTCGTAGACTGTAGGGGAAATCAGCGGAAAGGAAACGAGTTTGGAGTCGCCGTGTTAACTCCTCTTACTGTGTTGTTTCGACCCTGTGTTTTTAATTGAATTATTATTTCGACTTTCAGACTATTTTCAACCTCTCCTATTATATTATGACCCTACTTTTTTAATTGAATTATTCTTTCGGCTTTCGGACCATTTTGACCCTGCTTTTTTCCTGTTTACTCTTTCCGATCAGCGACTGAAATCTCGTAGTCTCTAGCTGTGTTTTTAATAAATTTTCTGTGTTTTTCATTTTATTATATTTGTATTTATTTAATTCTGTATATTTCATTTCTACTTTCATTAGATTCAGTTCATTTCTTTGATTAATTTCTATTTGCGATTTAATACTTCTCGTTGTTCGCCATCTGTTATATTTTACTTTCCTCATCACCTTTTTATGTTTATTTGGCTACTGGTAGATAAAATAAAGAATGGAAGGGAAGTTTGACTTTCCATTCTTTCTTAGAGAAGGTAATTTCTATTCAAAGTGTGAAAATGTACATGATATTAAAGTAAATATAAAAAAGTATGTGCTTGTGTCTGAGTATTTTGAATTGTGTTGGGAAGGTAAAATAACACTATTTAGCGTTCTCAAAGGATGGGTCAGTTTTAACAATTTATTAAAAAACTTATTTGAAATTTTTACTCGACGTTTCTGGGATAGTTATTTATAAAAGTGCATTAGTTTTATAATTTTATCTTGGATGAAAAAAATACTGTATTTTTTATAAAACCTTGAAATCTCAAGATCCGCTAATCGCAAAATTTTCCATCGGTCCTTAAAAAGAATATTTAAAAATAAGATAAACATTAACAATTAGCTTATTAATCATGGTACATTGTGATTTTATCTCTTGATAGAACACGAAAGACTAGATTCGGGTGCCCGGCGGTGATTCAACCACACATTGATCTTCCTTGTGTTAAAAGGAAATATAAAATCACTATGTACCATTAATAATAAGCTAATTGTTAATTTTTATCTTATTTTTAAATACGGTTATTTTTACTTGTACTAATTTTACTAGAAGTATGCCATTTTGAAACTGCTACTTGTTCACATTTTCCCATAAAAACTTGAAAATGTGGTTTGTCATTTTTTTAATGTGCACTATATAATTAATAAATGTTGTTATAAAATGACATTGTTAACCTATTTTGACCGGAAACCTCATTATACAGAAGTCGGGTCGGATCCGACCCAACACTACCTTCCAACTTCATTTCATTCCGATTGAGGGTTAACCGTCGAATGGGTTCATTGTTGGCTGTTGCGCACATCAAAATAGAAGATTATATTGGGAATTACAACGTCATTACAAACATTTTATTAAAATACTAAATATTAAAAATGGGTTTTAAAAATAAAGAAATAATTTTTCCACAACATATATTGATACGGACAAAAAATTGTTGCTCAAGAATTCTTTTAAATATTCTTAAATATACATAATTCAAATTTAAAATAATTTTTGTTTTTATTTGGAAAACTTGAAAAAAAAGCGCCGTTGCCCTTTGATCAACGCGCCATGTCGAGGGTACAGCTGTATCTTTTTTATTTTTTCCTCGCGAGGTGGACCTGCTGTCAACGGACGAACTTTGAACTATGGCGCGTAAAAGGCGTTCTAGCTGCAGACAATCCCGAACGGTTCGGAACCGTCCTGAATTCCGCGCATGCGCACTGAGGAAATCCCGAGATAATTCCGAAGTGTTCGGAATTTGCTGCTGTGTGTTGTGTGTTGAAGCATAGGAAGTGCGTTCGCTGCTAAGCGTCATGAGCTTCTACAGCATTCTTCTAATCATGTGGAATAGTATATTATTTTGGTATTTTTCACACTTTCAGAAATACCATGAGTTAATTGAAACTTCATATCAACTGGTATCCATATTCAATAACTAACTCTGATGACCGAAATAAAGGTTGGCGTGTTTTAAATCATTTTGCATTTACCAATACGCAAAAAAAAGCAAACAGTGTAATAGGTAACACTAGAAACCCCGGGTGCTGCTGTATACCTTAAAAAAAAAAGAAATTCAGAACCACCACTTTGCCTTTTATCTCCGCGCGGATCATTTTGACCCACATTGGGTTTTCTTGTTGGTGTCTTTTATCTTGTAGTTTCTCAGCATATCTTTTTCTCAACAGCACTTTTTTGTGTTAATTTTTGCGTATTTTTTAAGTTTTAATTGTCTTTTTAACATTTACGGTCAAATATTTAAAAATTGTAATTTTGTGAAATACGTTTACAGTAGTAAATACACCACAATTCGTATTCCTTCTTTCCTCTCTTGCAACACCATAGTCAAATCTCTCGTACCGGATAATTTCTTCTAATCTGTGCTTTGACTTGGTGTTCCACATTGTTTTGTAACTTATGCCCATTGCGCCTTATTCGCCACGGGCGTCAATCATTACGTTGGAGGCATCAAGCTCTTCCGGGCTAATGATCAGGCGTCGCTTTCCAAGCAGACTACGCATTAGTTTTGATGGCCGGTTTCCCACATTTCACCGCAGGTGCGACCCCCCCCCCCCCCCCCCCCNAAACTATGACTCAAACCCCTGCCCATAAAAAAAAGAAAATAATTCGCCCACCCCTGGCGTTGACTCTTACAAATCATATTCGATAAATTTAGAAATATATTTAATTTTACTCATATTTACCCTTATTCTATATTAAAACAGGTGGTGCAAAACCATTGCACATTCACACACTGATCTATATTGACCAAAAGTATTTTTAAATACAAAAACATTTGTACAATTCCATGAAAGTTTTATGGTACATTCCTGGAAGTGTCGCATAAAATAACTAACGTGATTCAGATTGTTATTGAATTTACGTGTCACTGAATTTATAAAATATCCATATATAACTGAAAGACGTCTTAATTACTTACATTTTATTGAAAATACAAGTTTGTGGTTTATTTTGGAAAACACATCTTCGTAATTAATACATCCTTTACTCGTATCTAAAGCTCATTTCTTTTCTCGGGGTCTGAGACACCTTAATACCTATATTTATATATTTAAAAAGAACAAATTTCTTGCATAGTATTTTAAGACTTTTTGCAATGTCTTATTGTTAGTATTATAAATAACATACGTGTTACGTAAATGTGATTTTAGTTTAGGCACGCGATCATGCAATTTCGTATCTGGGTTTTTCGTTCTTCTATCAATTTTATCAGTATTGTATGTTCCTTTAGTTTTCTAAAGCAGTTATCTCCTTGTGCTTGATACAGCTACACTGCTAAATAGTTTTCAAGTCTCTTGATAGAGTGAATAATTGAGGTAATTCGGCTGAGATATTATTTTTCTACGTCTATACCTAACTTTTAAGGAAAATACTGTTTGGGCAGATGTAACACATACTACATAACTTTCTGAACAGAATATTGAAAGAAAAAATTGGAGCAGTCATTGAGAAAATTTTCAAAATGTACTTTAATACAACGGGTACTTCATATGGAGATCAAAGATAAAAAACATTTCAGAGCCGGTGCATCAACAACAAGCATATGCTCTGATAAATAAGAAATACGAATTAAATCGAGTATTCCATTTAGCCAGAATCGGTGGGCACAGATTGACACTGATGGACATGACACTTAAGAAAGAAACTTTTCTTCTGCATCAAGGACACCCAAAATGGATATTTCGATCACAATATAATTTTTTTCACGATTACAATACTTAATTTATACCCCGTGCGTGATAAAGTAATTTAATCACCTTTATTCATGACTGATGAAGGATCATTTCCTATGAGATTAAAATAAATTTTCAATGAGGTTTTAAATAATATTTCTGCAGATAAAACTGGGGAACAGAGCAGAATAGGAAATTTAAATTTTTTAAATTTAAAATTGAGTGAATCACTACTACAAAAACACGAAGACTCCCTAACGGGGAACGTTAATACAAGATACAAAATTGAGCTCCGACTTCATCACACACAGTCTACCATAACACAAAGCAATGGATCTTCAGTGTCAAAAAATAAGAAAACGTTTTCTAGAACTGCCGTCTGTTGTGTTACCATTGCATGAAAGGCAATATCAGTTGACACTTCTTGGTTCGCGCGAATGCGACAAGTCTTCAAGTCTCTTGTTGAAGACGAGGCGACCTCTTGATCCTTATCCCATGCTCGCGCCTGCTTATCCAGCTTGTGCATGACATGACTTTTTACGATTTCTTCATCAAATATTAATTGAAATTATTTACATTTTTATTCTTTTGTGGGGCTTTACGGCTCGCCGACATCGAGGTCATTAGAGTCCTAAAATTTTGAACAGGTAGGGAAAATGCAGTTACGCACTAAGCCAAAGCCAACATGACTCTCCCCGCGTGTTGGACTCTCCGAATGACTCATCCATATCTACTAAAAACCCTCCTGAATCATAATATATCAAAACATTTTTTAAAAACAAGGAAAAAGAGACAGAAGAATCCTAAAACATTACAAAACCGAAACCAAGGAAAAAAGTAGATTTAGGGAGAGAATTTTTATAAAGATTGGGAAAAAGCAGTTACACACTAAGGAGAGCCAACATGTCTCTCCCCACGTGTGACCTGAGCTGACCTGACCATACCCACTAAAACGCCCTCCTGAATTACAGTATATCCAAATATAAAATATATAGAAACCGAAAACAAAGAAAAATTATATTTAGAGAGAGAGAAAATGTTAATTCAAAGTAAAGGGAAAATATTTAAATCCAACCCTCTCGAGAACTTGTGGAAGGAGTCCCGTTTCGTGTATGGATTTGAGTAATGACATACGAAGAAAGATCTGATACTATACCAGAGGCAACATTCCTGAAGGAATCTAAAAAGACGTATCAAAATCGGTTCATTTTGTCCCAGCATAACGTTTAAACTGTTCGGTAGATTGTGTCGCCGTCGACTGGTACTATATTTGAGACACTCCAAAAGAAAGTGTTGTTGCNGGGGGGGGGAGTTAACCGCGTAAGAGATGACCATGGATAAGATAGCTGTGACCAATACGAAGACGTGTAAGGATTACTTCTTCACGTCTGTTCGCACGGAATGTTAACATCCAGGTCTTAACGGAGTCTTGCCTTCCTCATCTTGAAGGCGCGAGTTTACCATTCGGCTTGCCATGTCCCAAGTAGTAATGATCTTATGGCAACCTTTGAATCTAAAGTAGGGACAGATGAAAGGTCAAGGACTGCCCTGTGTTCCCCGCTTCGCTACCTCATCAGCTTTTTCATTATCCATAATACTCATATACCCAGGAATCCAACAAAGGACTACTTCAAACTTTTGAAATACTAGATTCAGAATTGCCAGCGTAAGGATGTCAGAAGTGTATAGTGAAGACACTAATCACAGAGCACTAATAGTCACTGCAGAGAACTACACGCCGTATTGAAGATAGCTGAGTGAACTTCAGCGCCTCAACGATTGCAAATTTTTCAGCGGTGTACACGCTGCAAAAGGAATGGAGGCGAAAAGAACGGGTGGCACTATGGCAGTGGAAAGCAGCACCAATGGAATTATTCTTTGCTGAGCCATTAGTGTATATGAGCATATGATCCAAATAGAGGTTTTTTAGTTCTCCGCAGTGCTGTTGGTATACAGCACCATGAGTGTCTTGCTTTGAAAGTTGAAACAGCCGAAAGTCGATGATTGGTTGCATGAAGACCAAGGTGGTGTAAGAAAGTGTGGGTATTTCACTGGAGGAGGTAGTGTGATGACGTTTTCCTCTAGCAGTTGTTTAAAACGGACACCCCCCCCCCAGGGGACTTAGTAGATCTAGTAAGTACGTGTTTGGCGAACACGGTGCCCCGAGCTGAGTCTGGCATTACTTCTACTTACTTGTGCTAGGCTCCTTCCTTTCTTTTTCCTGACCTTCCTTGGTCACCTCTTGTTCTTTTCGATCCCGACGCTATTAAGGCTAGGGTATCTTTCATTTTCCTCATTCCTCTCATTTTTTTGTCCTACCCGTCATTTTTGTCCCCCCTAATTTTTTGTCCCCCCTCCATTTGATGTATGTTGTGAGATATGTTTTGGTGTGATGTAAATCAGGAGGGTTTTTAGTGGGTAGGGTTGAATCATTCGGCGAGTCCCACACGCGGGAAGAGTCATGTTGGCTCTCCCTAGTGCGTAACTGCATTTTCCCTACCTGTACAAGTTTTTCGGGCTCCAATGACCTTTGATGTCGACATGAGCCGTAAAGCCCCACAAAAAATAATAAAACTGACACCCGCTGGGCGGGGTATTGCTGCGTAAGATGAAATAAATTTCGGAGAATGTAGGTATTGCCGAGTGGGGTGATTTGAATCCCCCATCAGTTTCACTCCGTACGATCCAAGTAGAATATCACGTCTCTTGTTAAGAGATGGTTCGCCAGCTTCTACTAGTAAGCATTCTATTCGACTAGTGCGATAAGTACCAGTTGCCATGCGGACTCCAGCATGATGGATACTGTTAAGGGTCCTGAGTGTCGACGGTGATGCGGAGGCGTATACAATACTGCCATAATCTAATACAGACCGAACGAGACTTATATACAGACGAAGAAGGCAAGTGCGGTCTGCGCCCCATGATGATGCGCTTACGCAGCGAAGGAGGTTGAGGGAAGAATTACAATGAGATTGTAGTTTTCGGATGTGATTGCGCCAAGTTAGTGTGCGGTCGAATGTGAGACCTAGGAATTTTGAGGAGTCAACGAAAGGAAGACATTGGCCCCGAAGAAAAAAGATCTGGATCATTATGGAGATGGTATATCCTACAGAAATGCATACAGCATGACTTGGATACAGAAAAACTGAAGCCGGTAGACACGCTCCACTCGTGTAAACGGTTTAAAACCAATTGCAGTTGCCTCTCAATGACAGATGTTGCTAGACGATCAATAGATGGCGAAGTCGTCAACGAAGGGAGACGCATGTACCGGTTCCCGAACCACTGACGGAATGCTATTTATGGCTATGGCAATGAGAGTGGCGCTTATGAGAGTGAGCCCCGTGGAACACTGTTTTCCAAAGGATGAATCGATGATAAATAAGTACCGAGGCGAACGCGGAAAGAGCGATGAGATTGGGAAGCTCTCCAGGAACAGAGGAAGACAGCCTCGGAATCCCCATGAGTGCAATGTGCGTAGGATTCCGTACCTCCAGGTTTTGTCATAAGCTTTTTCAGGTCAAAAAAGATGGCCACGAGGTGTTCCCTTAATACAAACGCTGATGAGATGGTAGATTACAATGCAACAAGGTGGTCTAGCGTTGACCGCTGTTTTCTGAAACCACATTGGATATTGGTCAGATGTTTTCGCGATTCCAACAAGACGACGATTGATCATGCTGACAATTTGCAAACGCAGCTTGTCAGAGAAATTGGTCGAAAGTGCGACGGATTAGAACGATCTTTCCCTCCTTCGGAAGTGGAATAATTATGGCTTCACTCCATTGAGCAGGGACGGTATGATCATTCCAAATACAGTTAAATAACTTCAGAAGGAATTTTATGCCTATCTCTGGAAGATGTTTTAGCATCGCGTTTTGTATTTGATCAGGACTGGGTGCTGTATCTTTCGAAGACGCAAGGGCAGAAATCAGCTCCGTCATAGAGAAAGGAATGTTATATTCCTCGTCTCTGCAACTGGAGAAATCCAAGCACCACTTTTCCGCGCGAATTTTCTGTTGAAGGAACTATGGAGAAAAACCGGAGGAGTTAGAGACCCTTTCGTAGTGCGGTGCAAGTTCCTCAGCGATGACTTCGGGTGAAGTTTCAAGCTGTCCATTTACATTGAGACCGGGGATGAAAAAAGAGGACCATGTACCTTGAATTTTGCGAACTTTCTGCCATACGATTGATGATGGAGTGCGGCTTGTAAGCGATGAAATGTAAGCCTTCCAGAAGGACGACTTACTTTCTCGACGAGTTTTTTTTGCTCTGACACTGTACCTTTTAATCTCAATGAGATTTTTAACAGTGGGATACTTGTTAAACTGCGCTAAAGCTTTCTTTCTGGCGCTGACCGCCTTTGCGCAATCCGAATTCCACCATGGAACAGGGCAATGCCTTGCGATTATATAATGATTTAGAGATGGCAACATCGGCGTCTTTGAGAACTGTGTTGGTGAAATGGGATGCTACAGCATCCACATCGGCTAAATGCTCATCGCAAAGATTGATGTTGTGTTTAAACACATCCCAGCCTGCTTTTTTCAATATCCACTGAGAGGGGCATGAAACTGAGGGGAAATGTATTGTAATGCATAAGACATTGAAATGTATAAGAATGGGGTTGTGGTCACTGTCATATAGATTGTCATGAACTGTCCAGTCTAAGATTGGGGAAAGTGAGGAACTGCAAAGGGCCAAATCCAGCACCGAGAAAGATCGGGAAGCTGTACAGAAGTGGGTGGAGTTGCCCGAGTTAAGGAGCACTATATCTCGGCTATCTAACAGTTTTTCAATGATATCACCCTTTGGGCAGTTGTGCGAAGAACCCCACATCAAATAATTGGGTATTGAAATCCCCAATGATAAGAAATGGGGCAGGTAACTGGTCCATCAGACTGGCAAGATCTTTTTTCACGAATGACTGTTCCAGGGGGATATAAATATTACAAACCGTTAATGTACGGTCTTATGGGGTCTGAAAGATGCTTGATAAAGAGACTTCTTTGGCATGGACTGAAGCATCTACGAGCACAGCGACTCTACCGTGTGCCCGTAGGCCGTCTTCTAAGTCCGCCCTATAACAGGTATAACCACGAGAGAGAAAATAGTGTTTTGGTAAGAGGTGTGTTTCCTGAAGGCACAGTGTTAGAGGAGAAAGACGAGACAATAAGAGTTTAAGGTCATCTGAATGGACATGAATGCCATTCAGATTCCAGGAAAGAAGAGCCATGGTCTGTAGTTTATCTGCTCTTTCTGCGATGTTTTGAGTTCTGGCTAGCCATCCTTATCAACTGCTCGCACTTGCCACTTTCTAATAGACATTCTTACGAAGATTAGGAGACGAGTCNAAAAAAAAATTTGACTATAGATGAATGAATAAAAATGGAAACTACGCAACGGATCTGAGAGAACACAAGACTATAACTAGTAAGCAGAGATACAGTTAGGAGCGCTAGTCAATTTGTACTAGTCGTACCAAAAATAGAGCATGTTTGAAACAAAAAACAAACAGTGGAACCCCTCTTAACCAGTCTGGTCAGGACCGAGACCTTGGGCGGTTACCCGTTTGGCCAGATTATCAGAGATTCCAGTGCAAAATCGATTTTCATTCTAAAAGAACCTACAATTGCATCAGGTATTCACGATTAAACAAGCAAATGAGACGTCATTGCAACTCATTTTATTGTGCTGTTCGTACATACATATTCATAAAGGAACACGAAAATATTTATTCATAGAAAAATAGATTAGTGTACATATGGATTCATTGGAAGAAAGAAGACTCTGAAACAAGACGGGAACTTCCTCCCCCGTGCACACCTAATGTCACGTCACCTCTTTTTACTTTCCAAGAAAGGCCTGTCAAACAATGAATATGAGTTTGAAATAGCCACTCAAGCCACCGCAAGGAATCAAATCCTACAAAATGAGAAGTGTAATCTCATGAATAAGGAAAAGATGAGGCAAAAGCAGAAGGAAAGGAAGAGTAAAATCTGACAGCAATTTCTAGCTCCGGGTCGGACCGTGCAGCTTAGTTTCACCCAGAAATTACTCCCAGGGTCATGAGTCTGACAAATCAGGTAAAGCGATTTCGCCGTATTGTCACAACATTTCAAGTTTACCCAAATGTCTCATAGCTGATTTGTTAAAGCTATCGGGTGCCTACAATATTGATACAATGAGTTTACCATTTTGAAGTTACGTGAAAAATTGAACACAAGGCAAAGGAACCTCCCGTGAGCAGAACTCTTGCAGAGCCTGAGAGAAAGTCTCTCGGGCTCTTCATTAAAGTCTCCAGCCATTCATTTGTTACGTATGTGACAATTAGGCACAAAAATAAAATAATTAATTGTCATTATTTTATTTTATAGTGAATCAAAAAGAAAATTAAAATGTTTATATAATTATCATTAAATATATGGAATATGGTATACTTTAAATGTATAATAAGTTTGTCCTGTGAATATTCATTAGTTTTAAAGTAATGTATGATGATTAATTTATAAAAATAATTGTACTTTATTTTCATTCCACTTTAATGTGCCTAATTGTCGCATGCAATGTAAGAATGGTTGTTACTCGAATTTCGACACCTATCATATTACAGTATTTCATAATTGCTCAATGGAACACTGAAATGTGATGCTTTACATTAGAGCTTGTATTATACAATTGTGTAATCTGAGTTTGGGAACGCTCCAAGCATATAATTTTTGCTGGTTATACAAAACATTTCTAAAACATGAAATATATTCTTAGATTATGAAACAAGCAATTTAGTACATTCCTTTACTCAAAATTGTATGTACTATAATGCCTGAAATGAAGTTAATAAAACAAAATCTCCTGGGTAAAATAAAATGAGGTTAATAAGAGGGATGACTACTTCCTCAAAATCAAATCCCAGATTCACTGCCCCTTGGAAGTATGGTGAAAGCTAGAACCAATGTAGGTGGCAGTAGCATAAGTTGAGCGCTGAATGAATTTTTGAATAAAAATTTTAAAACCAATTTGAGAACAGAAATGAACATGAACCAGGTGAACTCCAATGAAAAAGCCACAATTGTTTGGAACCAGCCAGTAAGTATGGTCAGAACAATTATTGTAAATAGGCCTGATATTGTTCAGAGGAAAAGGAGAGAAAGGAGTATCTTTTAATTGACGTTTCTGTTCCTAACAATACAAGTGGACAAGTAGGCTATTGATACTGTAAGAACAAATTTAGAATACAAAAAGATTCATGAACTAAATAGTTATTTAGTTTGAATGTTAACTAGCGTAGTTTTAATTATAATCAAATTATTTCATTGGCTTTTCGAAATAGTTTTTTTACAGCAAATGTTATTCTGGAATTTTTTTATCATTGGACAAATGGCAACATGAAATGTGCAAAATTACCAAATGATGCTATTTTACCATATGTGAAAGTACTCACTTGAGAGTCCAGACACATAAATAATTGAATTATCATTAATTTTTGAAACTTCATTGTTTCCTGTAAATCATGTAAGACTTTCACTCTTAGAAATCTTGTGTAGTATGCCCTAAATTTCCACTTTAATTGCCTTCTAATGTTTTATATGTTTGCATATATGACTGTGACCATTGGCTTTTTCTAATTGACAAACCATACACAATTTATGGGTCAATAAGTGGGTCATTATGCATTTGTAATCTATAAAATAACCAGAATGAATGTACAGAAGTTGTTAATATGAAACAATTGTGGTGTATGATAAATAATAAACTTTAAATGACTCCTGAAGTAGACTTTTTAATTTCATGACTTGCAGGTATAACTTTTCAACCTGTTTTAATCTGTATTTAAGGAAAACAGATAAATTTAATCATCCACAATTTTGAAGAAATATGTTTTTTACAGTACAAACATGCTTTGGGGAACTTTCTACATCATAAGTGTATCCAACAATAAACAAAATAAATATTCAAGAAATCTAAACACACCATACAAAAATGAATATACCAAATAAAAAAAATTAATTAAACCTTAACCTAGAAATATTGTTGTGTAGAATACTGATGATGGGGAAGCTCCCTGAAGCTTATTTGTACAATAATAAACAATATTTCTTCAAATTGTTTAAGTTTATATCAACCTCAAAATTCCACCAGATTTCAGTTGTAACCATGAATATTTCATCCTGTGTTTTAAGTCGTCCTAGGATGTTAATGACAAATATTCTCACTAAGAATTTTTTTCCTATATTATCAATAGATGAGGACTATATGTTTATTGCCACTATCAAATAATGTGGAAAGAAATTTCTAAATGTGAATATTTGTTACTAACATTGTGACCTAAATATAAGTTGTATTGTTACTTATGTTTATTATAGAATAAGCAAGTCTACCTCTAGGGTTGTCAAAAGTAAACTAATTATCAGCTGTATAAAGATAGATGAAAACAATATATTGTGATGTATGAATCTCAGGTTTGTTGCTTCCAATTCATGAAATACTTATTTCTGAAATTAAAGATAACATCTTGCATCATTAATAATGGGATATTTTGGGGTTCATATTTTTCTACTTCTTACACTAAGTTCAAGAACAGATTTTGTGGTATTAATTTTTAATGCTGACGTGGACATATTTTAGAATTTTTAAAATTGAAACTTTATAATCGGGAAATCAAGTCAGCCCACTCCCGATTATTAAGAGTTAAAATTAACTTCAAACACTATTTTGATCTTAAGATGTTGATAGAAACAAATGTTTTTAGGAATGCAGATACACGTGTGTTTTTGGAACTGCAAGTACTATTTTTGAACTGAAGTGGTCTATTTAATTCATTTCATAATTGGAATAGTTTGCCTGTTGACGATAAGCATGCTCTTATTTTTATAAGGATCCTGATTTAAAGTATATTTCTCCAAATTCATTCCTAGGGTTTGTTATAAACTTTTGTACACATAAAAGAATAAATGCATAAATCCTCCACACTAGTCATATATCTCCTAATCTCGCTCTTTATGTGAAATTAATTCAAATAAGTTCAACTTTCAGCAACTAGGGAGACTTGTCACAATAACTTCTGGATATTTCTGTCATTCTCTTTTGGATATTTCTTGCCCAGAACATGAATCTACCAGGTAGAAAAGCAATATGTCATGTCACTAGAATTTTGTGACCAAAATTTTTCCTAGACCTACAAAATGATTGTTTTATACATTATTTCTCAGTTAATTGCTGAAAATTATCATTGAAAATCTGAGAAAACAACTAGTTTTTATCATGTGTGTGAAGAAGAAAGTTATTGTCCAACCAAACCTCTAAAATTATCTAATTTAGTATTTATTTTGATTGCTATACTGTCCCCATCTTCAATTAAGCTTACAATTAACATATCACTGGCATACTAATAATTTAATTTAATTTGTCAATCAGATCCTTAATATAAATATATTTTTATTGAACAAATTAACAATGAATTTTGAAGAATCTATTTAGCTTTCTGGTTGCTTCTGACAGGTATCCTATTAAAACTGTTGAGCGGAAAGAGAAGGTGAAATTCCCAAATCTTGAATCTTTGACAATCTTAGTAAATCCCTGACAATCAATGTGAATTATAAATTGTTCTACGTTTGGTTGTGATAAATTTAAGGAAGTTGACCATTTAGATACAGTGTCCGTATCATTTTTAAACTGAATTGCATCGTCCATGGTATTAGTAACAACAAACACTTAATTATAAATGCACTCATTGCCCTTCTTTTCAAGAGTTTTTGTTAAGATGAAAGCACAGTAGTTCTCAACAACACGATCTACAACTACGTGATGTTTTTAAAGGAATTATTTAAACTCCTAACAAAATCTTATTTTAACTTTTTTAATGAGTTTTAATGTTTTCTAAATTTTATATTTAGAGGTGATTTTTCTGATACAGATTTCAAGAGCTATAGTGTTTCAGCTTTAACAACTTCTTGGGATGTAAGATTTGTCGACTAACAGACTCTAGTATACTCACTCATTCATACCCTCAGTTTCATCTCTTTCTTGAAAATTGGGGTGTAATTGTGTTGCAGGGGTGTCATTATATGTACTTTATTTTTACAGGATCGAGTAATATCCATTCATATGATGGCAACACTTATGCAGGAGAATGGAATTGGCTCTCTGTCTAATGGGACTCTTGGCCACACCATTGATGAACCTCCTAGTATGCCTTTGGGTGGACTAACTGAATCCAAAAATGTGACTGAACAAAACTCTGGTGACAATGGTGAAACACCAGAAATAGACATTGTGATAAACAATGTGGTTTGCAGCTTTAGTGTGAGGTGTCATTTGAATCTCCGTCAAATTGCATTGAATGGCTCAAATGTGGAATATAGACGAGAAAATGGGGTGGGTATTAGTATTGCGATTATTTGTGTTAATGTTGCAGAATTGTGGGCTCTCAATTATATATGTACGAAGAAATTACCCAATTTTTTAGCTCAAATGAAGAGCAAACTAATTGAATTTACTGATTCTGTTGTCATTTTTATGACAAGGTGTTCAAGCATATATTATAATTAGTTTACCTACCTGACTCTTGAATGTTATATCAGAGTTTTGTGAAACTGAATATTCGTCATGCTTGTTATGTCAAAGCTTCGTGCCCAGTATGGTTAAGGCGATGAAGTTACAGAGTTATCACTATCATGTATTTTCCTTTGACTCCTGAAAACTTTAAAATAAATGTTAAATTTGTGTTACGTGAATCTGTTTGGAAATTATTAGCAGTGAAAAGCTGTTTTTTGTTTGTTTTTTTGTTTTGCCTTATGCCATTACTTAGGATTACCTTTCTCTGAAAACTTATTTTGAAGATATGGAGTAGCATTCTAATCCAGCTGCGCAAAACATTTTTCTTAAATATGAATTAAGTAAAAGCTTATTGCATGAACCAATCCTTCATTCCTTCACTGTGAAATTCATTTACATTGTTTATTGAATAATAAGAACTTTTAATTCATGTACAATGCAAAAATTCCTATTAGTTTTGGCTTTTGAAGTAACTCACTAAAGCTTTTGTTTTTGTACAGGCTGTTAGATTTTTTGCATTTATTTTACTGTTTCATTTGATAGAAGGATGATAATGAAAGATGTTGAATAAGTGAAATATCTTACGTGTTTTCAGTGATTCCTTTCCTTTTTTATTATTTTTGTATCATGTTTTCTGATCAAACAAATTACTAAATTGTTTGTAGTGTTAGGATGAAGACAATTTGGAATGAAATGAATTTCTTAGCATGTTCTAGTTGTAGTATCTCCATTGATTAATCAAGATGTCTTCATTCAGTATAGTCATTTCCTAAGAAACCTTAAAAACACAACAATGTGGATTTAACTTGAACAAAGTTCTCTGTGAAGTATTGTATCAAATAAATTTTAAATTTTTCTCCATGAAGAATGTACGAAAACCTAGAGTAAAATAGGCTCTTTGTTATATAAATAAATGTAGTCCATATACCAATAATTAGTTAGTTTCAAATTATAGACAACAGTCCGTGATAGATCATAAATTTACTACAGATAACAAAATTTCTTTAAAATTGTTTTTTTAAACTACCATTGTTTAACTTCCTGTAAAAAGTGTGTTAACCATATTTGTCACATTATTGTTTGTGTTTTTATTAAATAAGCTTAAAATATTACACATGAAGTAACTCTTGCTTTTAAATTTTAACTATCAAATATTATACTTTTTTGTCAAGATATTTTTATTTCTGTATTTATAACAATTCTCAGCAACAATGACCTTTCATCATTGAGTTAAATAAAACAAAAATTGCTCATTAAAGGTTTACTTCATACAAATGAATGTTTTTTTCAACTCTCACTTACCACATCTTAAGACGTTAGCTTCCTTTCTGTCAATGAACTTCTATAAAAATTTTGTAAAAACATTACTTCAACTGAATGAAAGTTAATTCACCAATATATATATATTTTCAACTTCTGGTATTGTATTAAATTAAGAGAGTAATTTATTTAATGTTTCATATTGTTACTAAAAGATTAGATATGGGTGCACTTAACTAGTTTAGTGAAATGAAAGTAACTGGCTTAGTCCTTAACAATACAAACATTTGGGCTCTAGACATTGGTGAACCCTAAAGCCCAAATACAAATAAAAATTTGTTGTTTTTTTAGGAAAAAAAATCATTGTAGAAAAGATCTTTTTGAAAAATCATTAAAATCTCTTAATCTTACATAAATTAAATGTTATAAATTAATTAATCATCATTAAAAGTCTCCTTTATTGGTAATTTAGTTGATTTCTTATGGAAGGGAGTATCATGTTAATTTTCTCAATGAAGTCAGGAGTATTAAAATTTTATTTTTTCTGAACTAATGTTTGCATATTAATTATGGCAAAAATGTTGGCAATCATAACCTATTGTTTCTGGATAAACATATTTTTGTGGAAAGTAATTGCTTTGGTACTGCTCAATTTAATTTGTTTTAGGGTCTTTTACCATGTGAATACTAAGATCTGGAATAAGATAAACAATAGAGAATTTGTTAAAAAGTTGAGAAACATAGTGTGCATCAAATGTATTTGAGTACATTATGCAATGGTGAAGTAATGTGTAGCATACAGTTTGCATGTAATTGCATGTTACATTCTTACTCTGGAGGGTCATAATACTCAGACACAATATTGTAGTCTTCTTCCTGTGTGGGTTTGTTCTTTAGTACCATCATCCACTCTATACTGACTCTGAATTAGTTGTAATGGATATAGCTTGTGAGGTCGGCATGGTGAGTGACTCTGTTATCGTCAAGATTGCGTAATTTAGTACTATGGAAACTTGGTTTGTGGAGCACCTATTTATTGTGTAAGACAAACAGTTTGTTAAAAGTGGCCAGATTATCTCTGATGTCCAGTAACTCATGTTATTCTGAGATGTGGGTCAGTGTGGAGTATTTTCTCACTATTTCATGATCCTTGTGTGGATAATTCCCGACCAACCTGTCAAGCCATGAGCAAAAATCCCCAAGGCATTAAGATTATTGAAGATGTGAGAAAGGCATTCTTGTTGACTTCAGAACAATTTAAACAGAAGTTCAAAATCAGCAAGGAATGTTCTACAGAACATTTTTTTATCTGTACAAGAGGAATGTTAAAACCCAAAAAAAAGTGAATATTTTTAGCTGTTACTATCTTCAAGAGGCATTTGTTTGGGAAAGTATTATAATTATACTATCAGCTGAACTTTATTTCCTCCTTATCTGTTCTCTTTAATTTTTTGTTTCATTGGTCACCAGAAAATCTGTTGAACCCTGTCAGTGATGTCTAATAACCCTGTAAAGATACAGTGTGCTATTGTCAGTTTTTTATTCATTTATTATTTAATGTATTGTTTTTTTATGTGTGAGTGTTTGATAAATGTAAGACTGCTTTTACTAATCCACATATTTGTGGGTGGTAAAATTGGTACAGGGAGATGATGGGATACTGGATAACTGGAGATAGCATTATCTGGAGTAGAGGAAGGAAAACTCCAGCTGCAAACCTTGCATAGTTTGACTGAGCAGGAGATCATACTTGACCTCACTTGCTTTGCCAGGAGAAGCAAAAACATAGTAATATAAGTTTGTCATCTATCCACCTTCTACTACAACTGTCAAGTCTTATTGTTACATTCATTAATTGAAAATATGTCAGCTGTTAATATTTCAGCAAAGAAAGAATTATGTTGACTAGAAATAAATTATGTTGACTCCAATCGTCCTGAAGTGTACAATGCAAACTGTTCAATAGTCGTAGAGTAAAACCTGAAAGAAAAAGTGATGTCGGGCAGTAAAATCATCGTTAACCCTTGAACTTACTAATTTTTCATTTGTGTAAAAATGAAGAGGTATGGCTTGAGATAGTAAACTAGATTTTAAATTGTTTAGATTTTATTTCCATATATTACAGAGAAATAAAATATTCTTGCTGCAAAAACGGTTTTGTTAGTCTAGTCTGGATTTATGATTTCTCGAACGGTGCAAGGCACATTTTGAAACTTAATCATCACTCATTACCCTCTCCCCAACTCTGTCACCCTCTCCCCAACTCTGTCACCCTCTCCCCAACTCTGATTTCATCTTAATTAAGTTTATTTCAAAAGTTCAAAATAGCAAATTGTGAATTTGCCACACTTCTGATTGTGAATTTTCCTGTTCTTTTATTAATAACAAAGTTGAAGAGAGGTCCTTCTTTATGATACTTCCTTATCATTCTGGTCTTATTAGAGATAGTCTTGTCAGAATGTTTTCAAAAGTAATGCATTCAGTTGTGGAATAGAATAAATTTTTCTCAATGAAGTTCATTAGATACTTGGAATACGACCTTGTTTAATTCATTAGATTCTCAATTAGAAAGAAATTCATTGTATATATTCATGTAAAACATTTCATGAGCTTTATATTTAATTTTTCCTAGAGACAAATATGTTTTACCTGTGTTATTAAACACTATAGGGTTAAAAATATGATCAGATTTTTTTAAAAAATTGATTGGGAAAGTTTTTCAGCTGTACTTGACAAAATATTTAATCAATTTATTTCACCCCTTCAAGAACTATACAAGAGGTCAAAAATCAGGAGAAATTTTTGAAGTACTTCTCAGTGACATTTTCGTAGCCCTTATCTGAAAAAAGTAAGAGGTGAAAGATTTAACTTTCAGACTACAAAGTGGTCCAGAAAAATTCTGTGTTGTTAGAATTGAAAATAAGTGACTAGTTAGGGCTTGCCAGTGAGATGCGAGTAATAATTTCAAATAATTTATTTTATGTAATAAGAGTGATGCTTGAATTATTAATACTATCTTATGAAATTATTTCTCAAATAAAAATATCTTGAGCTTTTTATCTCTTTTGTAGTACTATGTTGCGATTTTGATGGTAGTGCTTGATGCATATGCATTTCAAGAATGATTATTCTATTAACAAATGGTTGTGTGCTTCTTAACTGATTTATTTTGATTGTGATAAAAAGTAAGCTGTAGTGGATTTATTACTAGAAAAAATTTGGGAGTTTATAATGTACAAAATAATTTTCTTCACAAAATAACTATTAACAAATCCAGCATGTCAGAAAAAAACATAACTTTTTTTTGTATATTGAAATTTTGTGTCCAAGCTTTAAGTTTATTCTTTTTCTGTTCAAGCTGAACTAGCTAAATATTTTCAAAAAGTGAAGTATATGCCTGAAAAATTCTCAGAATATACCTTTTTTAAATTCTATTACCTTCCTGAAATAGGTTACTCGGATATGAATTTGAAAGAACAACCACTTTAAGTAGAATTAAAAGGAAAGAAATTTATGAATTTTAAAATAATTTTACTGAAGAAAGTTTTCTCCATGGATTTTTTAAAAATTGGATAATAAATCCCGCTTAGACCTAGATGTTGATTCAAGATATGTATCTCTCTCTCCATTGAGTTGTTGTAAATGCTCATACCTATTCATTAACGTTGCATGGAAATTGATTTGACTCTTGAACGAATTAAAAATGCTGTTTTTAGTAGCATTTGATCTGTTTTGTATAGTTTTATATTAATACACGATAAAATTTACATAATTTCAAAGGTCTTATTTTTTACTTCAATTTAAAAGGCATTTTTAATCCATAAAATAACATGAATCTCTCTCACCATAAGCTAGGGTTATTACTGCATTGTTTTTACCATCCTTGAATATATTGAACTTGTATATTAACAATAGCTGCAAGTGTGGTGCCTTCCTATCTTGTTACTTGGCATATTCAATAATATTGATTAGATAAACTCGGCAACAAAACCACTTATCTATTTTTAAAAGTCTGCTCAAGTAGTGTTTGTTTATTTGTCGTATTTGTTGGTAATCTCTGTAAAGTATCCTCATCATAATACTTGCTTGAGTCCTACAGAACTTTGAAATTTGTTGATAGTTAGTGATATAATTCTTGATGGATGTATTGTTGAAAATTAATGTGTCTAAAAGGATTGTGAATGCTTAGTGTTTTTAAATCAACTAATTTGCTAATTTTTAGAACATGTGAATAACTCTATATTTCACCTCGCAGGAAATGGGTAAAATCTTAACAAAAAGAGAGAATTCACGGTAGGAAAAATTTGGAAAACTGAAGAATGGAATTGAAGTGTCACTCCACCATCTAGGTCACACAATACTCTGTGCAGAATTCGGTTGGAATATTGAACACTGTGCTGAATATTTGTAAGGGAACAAGTCGACAACTGACTTGTAACTCTCATAATAGTTTCTCAAGTATTTGCTAGGATTAAAGAACAGAACAACAATTTTATAATAATCAAAAGAGAAGATGTTTGATGTTTCCTTTGTGCAAAGAATGAAAACTACAATTAAAATGCTAATGAAGCTCTCATTGTTCAAGGATGTTGATAAACCACATGGAAGAGAAAGTTGCATTTTCAAATTATTAAAATAAATGGACTTATAGAAACAACACAATCCCTCTTCTATCTTTATTAAAATCAAAATAATCAACTGAGCTCATCTCTTATGATTAGATTAGTGAATGATCAGTTGCATTCATATCTATATCACAGGCGTGCTGAAAATTATTTTTAAATATATGATTTTAGTTTCAACAACTGATTTTTATGTATTATTTTCCATCTATTCCAAAAATATTGTTCATTTTTCTTTTGTATCACATAAATTATTCCTCACAAAATTGGTTTGAAATTTTCTAGAATTACCCAATTTAAAGTTTTAAGAGTTAATTTGTAATTTTTCTGCTATACAATAGGGAGAAATGAAACATTTTAAAGTTATACTTACAAAGTGTTTTTGAAAGGGTGTAAACATGTCAAAAGTCCGTGTTAATTCATTTTCTTTTTTCATCAAAGCCTTTATTACTACTATTTCTGTAGTAAATTTGCTGGGCTTGAGTCTTTTTCACTTCAAACAGCATTCAGCTGTCATGTGAACATTCCACCTACCCTGGTATTGTTTTTCCATTCTTTTCTGTTTTGATGGGACATCTCACCGGGTTTCTCATGAACTGCGTCAAGATTTTACAGAATCAGTCCAAATTGGAGTGTAGAAAGTGAACCTTCAAGCTAATGTTGCAGCCCAACTTTTTGAACTTTTCAATGTCTTTCACAATATTTTTAGTCTTGGCTATTAATTTTCCCCAGAAAGACTTATAAGTTTAAGAGTGTTCCAGGATACTTTTTCATTTCTCAAAATTTTTGCCTTTTAAACATATACTTACATCGTGCCTAACCAAAACACCCTCCTCCTACTTTGCTTTGGATGAGCTCAATCCAGCGTAGATGGGTGGAAAGTAAGAGGTATATCTGATCTATGGGAGACTGGGTGTTTTTCTGACTTGATGCTAGAATGAATCTCCTTTGTAGTTTTTAAAATTCAACCGTTGCACATTACACCAGTAAAATTAAGTCATTTATATTGTTCTTAGACTCCCTCAAAACCATTGATGTACCAAAATTCTTCTTTCCTTGAAACCACAGTCTTAAGTTCTTACACACAACAGAATAAACTTTGTGACGGGTCTAAGACTGTCTTGGTCTGCTAATAGTATGACAAAAGTAGCAAAATATACTAAAAAAAATCAAAATCTGTAATATTTGTTGTTCTTTTCAGTTCTTATTAGGAAACAATCAAAATCACTACAAAAATGTAATAGATCCTGTAAGAAGTGGATTACACTGAATGAAAGTAGTCTAGTTTGAACCGGACTGGGTTGCACAAGTATTTCAGTATCTTATGAAATATCCACCAGATGAAGCCATTGCAGATGTTTGAAATGTATATCATTTACTCGCAAATTTCATGAAAATTTGAAGAATTTATAGCACTGAACCACCATTGGTCTGAAGTAGTAAGAGGGAAAAACCTTTCCCAGTTTAGCCAAGCGGGGAATTGAACCCATACTCTTCCACTCAGCAGTGCATAGGGAGTACAGACACTACTGGTGTGCCTCGGCAGTCAGTAGTTAGCAACGGATTAATGTCTGTTAATATAATGGGCAAAATCCCCCGTGACCACTCTTTGTCTACACCACCTGATTTTTACAATATATTTATGAACCAAAACTCAGTTTAAAATTATAACTCAGTTTAACTCTGAACATTTAGATAAACATTACATCAACGTTTAAAAGGAAATGTATTTGCTGAAACAGATCTAATCAGTAAGAAGTCACATGGTGACGTACGAATCTTATAAATTAGAATCACACAATGGAACTGTCTTTTATTTGTGATGTTTTGTTATGAAAATTGGTTTATTTTTCCTCTGTCTTGGTATTTTTGGCATGTTATGTTGTGCCAATGTTGGGTGATATCTCGTCCAATTGAATTCTGTGTACTAGTCTTTGAAAGGACACTTATTACATTAACATGTAACAAATTCATATGTTCTTATAAATGGATCAAAGTGGCCTAAAAAAAATTCTGAATTAATTTTTCAAAATTGTTGGGCAGCCTAACTTTGTTATCCTGGAAATAAAATTAATTAGTTATATCAAGTTTTCAGTTTTTAATTCATATTTTACCTATTTGAGATTTTAAATTTATACTTTTATTTAAAAACTTCTTCATTAATGAGTTGTTCAGAATGATTAACTTAATGAGTTGAGAAGATTGTCAATGTACATTAATCATATTTGATGTTTCTTCAGTGAAAATGAATTAGGGCATGTATCTAGTTATGGAGAAGTCTTCTGAGGTGGGTTTTTCCCCTTCATTTTGTTATTTCCTTGGACTTTTTTTGATAATGTAATATGGTCGATGAATAAATATTTTTTTGCAAATGATTAAAAAATACTCGTTACCTGCAGTGTAAGCATGTATAATAAAATATTGTGAGGGTTTGGTTGACCACACACTCCACTTCACTGTGTGTTTCAAGAGTTCTAGGCCAGTAGTAGTTGAAGATGCAAGCAAGAGCTCTCATGACAGGTTCCACAGAAAATTGTGAGTGGAGTGTGTATGACTTGTACAATATTTTGTTCGAACAACTAAAAAATCAGTTTTATGTTCTTTGGTATTGATATTAAAATTAATTTAACTTATAGAATTTATCACAGCAGGCTTTAGTGTTACTATAAATTCATTAAACAATATTTTTTAACATAATTACTTGAACTTATAATCAATTGTACATTTGGAAAGGAATTTTCCCTTATCTTTTTGACTGCCCCTATATTCTGCAGAAAAGTTGATAAATCGTTAACATTCTTCTTTATTATTTAGGGTTTCATTTTTATTTTTTTTCCTGATCAAGTTAAGGAGCTGGATCAGATATTTATAAATTTATTAGAACTAGTATGATCAGTAGAACCATATTTTGATTTGGTCAGAGTCAGAGATAAATACAGAAGTTTTTGCTGTAGAATTTGTTTGGAGCCATGGGTGGAGATTACACACTGGTGGATGATGCTAGTGTACATGTCTTAATTATGGCAGACAGGTGATACTTTTATTTATCAGATTCTCTGTATACAGCATTTTTGAAATTCACTGATTAAGTTAATTTTTGATTGAAAGTCTGTTAACTATCATATTTTGATTAAATCAAAGAACAGTATGGCTTTTATTTCTCATTCAGGTTTATCTTCCTAGTTAAATATTAAAATTTTTATATTTTCAGGTTCTGAGCGGAATGTTCTTTAATAGTTTAAATATCTGCTGGTAAAAGTAATGACTGAAAAATTTTACCCATCCTTTGACATGTTGTCTCTAGAGGCTCATTCTAAATTTGTTGGGGCTGAATAGGATTAAGATAAACAATACTACGTGCGTTAATCTATCAAAATGTGTAGAATTAGGTCAAGTCATCAGTTGAAGTATTGAAAGAATATTTGATTGATGTATTTTAACATTAAAATGATGCAACAAGATTTGTAAAATAGATTTCAAAGAAATGTGATAGTTGTTCTTTCTCATGTGAAAAAAAAAGAAGAAGAAAATGATAAAAAATCATATTGTTTTGAGAAAATATTATAGAATGAAATTCGTTTTTCTTGCTGAAGATTTAATATTGTTCAGTTGAAAGTAGCAACTTTCTTATTTATATTATCTCTTGGAGTTATATTTGATGTGTCTACTTGATGTACATTCTTTATTTTGTTATCATTGTATTATACTGACTAAAATTCTGTATATTTCGTTATTTAAAAATTGGTAATCTATTATGTATAAAGCTGACTGTGACACTGACTTAAATTAGGAAGCATTTTCTGGTGTTATAGAAAGGTTGGTTAAGAGTTCATAGAAGTTATCTCAAAAACAACTGGAGGAATGAAGTTTGGACAAATCCCTTTTGACTCCTACCAAACCAAAAAATTGTTTTATTTGGAAATATTAAGTTACAAATTTCCCTCATGAGGATTTAGTGTACTTAAAAATGTTTAAAAAAATTACCAAAACTGAAATATATTGAAATTATTGAAAATGTATTCAAATCATACAAATTACTTCAGTTTTAGACCCTGCAGAAGTTAAGAGGCTCAACCCTTATCTATTTCTCTTTCATTTTGGTTGCTCAAAAGTTTTGTTTTTGAAATATTACAGAGAAAACTAATTTTGGTCTTCCTGTGTTTTCTTTATACTTTCATTAATTATGGAAGTATACTATTCATCAAATGACAAAGCGCACTCTATGTGATAGAGTATACTTTTACTTTTAATGTTATGAAATTTGTTATATGTAAAATTTCACAAGAAAGCCCCTCTGAATTTTGGTACTTTCTTTTTTCCTTTCCTGATGGCAACGCAATATCGTACTAGTGTTTTCTATTATGTATCAGAGAATAAAATGTACTCATTGATCAGAGAATATAATGTGCTTGAAAAAATACAGCAAAATACATTTCTTGGCTGTAGTGGGAAATAATGAGTTCAGTACTTAATCATTGTTTGGAAGCTAATTTTGTTCGTTCTTTTGTTGTTCCATAAAGGATCGATTAACTTAATGTTTTTTATTGAACATATTGTTTACCTTTAGTTTCAAAGATAAATATTGATTGGGAAATTTTTATACATCACTTCTTTCTTTGGATAGTTTTTTTTAAATAGTTGATAACCTTGTGTACTTAGCCATAATTCTTCAAATTTCTACACAATTCTGTATATTAAGTTTCTCTTATAAATTTTCTACCAATGAGTAAAATACATTTTGCTCTCATTTCTATTCTTTAGTTAGTCTTTCGAAAATAGTTCTTGAGAATAATATCTGAANTCTATTCTTTAGTTAGTCTTTCGAAAATAGTTCTTGAGAATAATATCTGAAGGGAAAAAATGAGTGTAAAAGAAATTGAACTGTTGACTTACCAAGTTTTTTGAGAGTTAACAAAAGTTGCATGAACTTAATGCATTGAATCATTGTCACTTTAGTTATTATATTTTCTCTTTTTCTAGATGATAACAATGAAATTACGGAAGCCTTACACTACAGCTTCAATGTGGTCTTCAGGAAAAATAACATGCACTGGAGCCACTAGTGAACCACAAGCTAAAATCGCTGCTAGGCGATATGCAAGGTGTTTGCAGAAGCTGGGTTTTAAAACTAGATTTAACAATTTTCGAGTTGTTAATGTTCTAGGAACTTGTTCCATGCCATTTGCAATTAAGATAACAGCATTTTCAGAACGATACAAAGAACGTGCTGAGTATGTATTAATTTTTAAAAAGTTTGCTTTTGAGGTCCTCCATTTCATTATTAACTATATATCCTTGTGTTTTAGGTACGAACCTGAATTACACCCAGGTGTCACATACAAACTTTATGATCCCAAAGCTACTCTTAAGATATTTTCAACTGGTAGCATTACAGTTACTGGTAAGAATTTTTCTTGAATGGTTTCAAAATTTGTAGTAATTACTTATTTTCTTATTATAAGGAAGGCTATTCAAAATAGGTGTGTGTGGAATATAATTTTTAAAATAGGGAAACTTCAAGAAACTGGTATTTTCTTTTTGTTAAGCGTATTTTAATGTTTGCTTGGTGTAGGCTTCCTAGATATGTTTAGAATCATACTTCACATGAAAAGGAATAAAAAATTTGAGGGCTGTATTATTTGCAAAAAAGTGTCTGTACTAGATTTTATATAAAATTAGCTGTAATCAGAAGATATTTTCATTTTTATTTGAAGAAATAAGTCGGCTCAGATGATTTCCCCCCACCCCCTTCATTACTCTGAACGGAATTTGGAAAATTGTCCTTTTTCATATCTGAGCTGATGATTTGTATATTCCTCCACAGAATTACATGCAAAACTATCCCCATTGAAAGAGTTGGAGATAAGTCAAGGAGGCAATGGTCTCTTAATTTGCAAGACAAAGCTATCTACCAAGAATCTGGGTAAATTTGATTTTTCGTTTGCCCCATAGAATCGTTTCCATACCAATTGATCCTACTGTAGTATTCATCATAAGATGGAAGAGACTATTCCCAAGATTTGATATCCCAAAATTAAAATCCCTGCTTTAACTATTGGATTATTTCTTATCTTTTTTGAGTAATAGAGAAGTGGTATTATTACATAGGTACTTGATGATGATAATCTACTTGCTAAATTTATGGTTAATCCATTGAATTAATATTTTTACTCTACATTTATTTTATGTTCATTTTCTTGAATCAATGTAACCACTGTGTGAATTTTATTTTTTATATGTATCTTGAAACTTGTCTTAACTTACGTGATGGTGTTTCTTACAGGTGAACAAATAACGAATTTCATAATTATTTGTGGGAGGACACAATCTTTTTGACTTGCATATCATATATGTAGTTTATATATAGCATATCATATATATTACTTTTGTAAATTTAATCATTCAAGTCTCTTAATTTAAATTATATGCCTTAATGCATAAAGGGACAGAGTACCACTAGTGCCCAATAATGATTTTCAAGGTCTATGTTTTTGGTTGCTCCTTAATTGTAGGCTTTCCTTATGAGCTAAATTTAACTTGAATACCATTTAATCAGGGTTTTAAGAGTTAAATTCATTATTTGCCTTAATAAGAACTATTACAATAATTACATGGTCTGTTACGACACTGTTTTGTTTCTTGTATGAATCATTTTGTTACTTAGTTGGTTTCTTTACAAGAAAGAAAAACTACTTTCTCTAATAACTCCTTGTTGCTTTCCAGTTTTGGTTTACCTAACATTGACTTGTACTCAAGACAGTAAAATATTTGTTTCTGATTTTGTAAAAAATATGATCATTGCTTCAAGATTATTACAAAAATAATACTCTACTATAGCAATGTACATTTACAATTTAAGTTTTGGTATTTGTCAAATTGTGTTACAATATTAATTAAACTTTTTAAGTTTATATGAATTATGTAGAAAAAAATAGATAGTTACTTGGTCTAAATCCTGCTCACCTATTGAGACGTATAATATTCCGCTTGAGATTGTCTTAGGAAAAAGGGTTTTTTTCTTTGGAAAGATTAAAATACATAGAGATTTTAATTGCTTCAGTTTTGGAGCCAAATATTGCTAGCTTTTGGAGTTAAGATATAATTTTCTTTTTGTAAAAAGGATCTTTTGCCCACAGTGTTTAAAAAGTTGACATTGAAACTGAGAGAGTTCATCCATCTATTGAACTATCAAACAGTCTCTTGCATATTGCATTGTGCATATTGCATTGTGCTTGGTTCACTTATAGGTGTAACTATGTAACTAATGAAAACAACATAAAAAACTAATCAGTTTCTTCTTTGATGTGTATGTTGGCCCCAATTGCCATCAACACGAAGCATCGTACTTAACAGCATTAAAAGATGTATTGAGAATTTCCTATTTTTTCATCTTTTCATTTTCTTTTTTGAGATATGATTTAAAAATTACACGTTCCCACCTCGCCATGGTGGTTGTCGATGCATGGGAGATATCCGCCCTTAAATGCAGGCAGTGGTGAAGTCCCAATTGGAGATTGGAGGTAAAACTGGATTAGATTTTAAAAAGGCACTCAAAACTATAGTGATGGGCATTACTAGTCATCTGAATTTTGCATCAATGATTGATTGTACGATGAAAGTTAATTTTTGTAAAGGATAACACATTTTGGTCTAATATCTTTATATTTTATTTTATTGTATTTCAAGTATATCTATAACATTTTTGTTGGCTCCATCCCATGCAAGTATTCCATAATTTGTAATACAACAAAATAGAGCATAGTAAAACCCCAAACAATTTTTGGTTTCAAGATTTTAACCAACTATTAAAATATGAAAAATAAATATTTTGTTCTTTCTTTGATTTTTTGGAATTTATTTCACATCCATAATCTCAACAGTGATCCCATATATATGCCTAAGTATTTACCAGATTCAACATGTTTAATGGCTCTAAACCATTGGTGGAAATATTGAAATTTTAATACTAACTGATAATTATAACTCATAATTAAAACTAACCCTCTGGGGGCATGTAGGGGGAAGTAAGCTCATAATATTATAATGTCTGAAATACATTAGAAATAAAGGTTATCAAGTATGTACACATCAACAATTTTCTGTATACTTTTACAAGTAGTAGTAAACAAATGTGATTGCCTAAAAAGTCGTAACTTGTAGTTTAAAGAATGGAGTAAATATTTTTTTGATTTTGCCTTTTACTTTGTTGCGAATCAAAATTGTCTCCATTAAAAAAAAATACTTTTATATGGAATTTGAGAGACACAGATAAATGGAACTGCTTACCTTGGCATAGAGAGCAAAATAATATGTAGAACTTTAAAATGTTTAATTTGTGACCTGTTCTGTAACCTAATTAATGGATTGGGACATAATTATTAATGGAAGATTATTTATATGCATAAAATAGAAGATAATCAAATGGAAAATAAATAGACATTTTGCAATAGGCTGTGCAAATTGATTTTGTCAAAAAGTTCTATTGGCTCATAGTCTATAAAAATTTGTTCTCATTTTTGAGTTTTTGAATTATGTGAAATTAAGTGTTCACAAATTTGTAAATTATTTTGATGTAATGAAATTAGAAACTATAAACTTTATTGTCAAAAAAAAAAACAGTTGCAAACTGTGTATGACCAAGTGAAGGACAATAAATTAATGCAGATTGATAAAATTGAAGGATGTTTTGGTTCCCAAGATTTAACATCATGGTCAAACATTAGGAAGAACATATATCAATTGATTAGCACATTTTGTAGTCCGATGATTCCTGGTCAGAATCGTATTATTAAAATGGCAATAACTTACAAAATCTATGTGCAATAATGGCACAGCTGCCAAAACAATTGACTGTTAGTATCATGTCACTCTTATCTGCCATAAGATGGGGATTGAGGAATAATTGAAAAGGACAGCCAAAAACAACAATCAATGGTCAATTGAAGACTTGATCAGAAGAGTGAGGGAAATTATCATTATCATTAATATCTTACCACAGCATTCCAAGTTTCAATTATCGTGTGAAATGAGCTTTTTCAGTTCTAAATTTTGTAACAGTGTATTTAGCCAGAAAAAAACTAACTCAAACTATAACTATTACTGTTACTGGAGAAGATGTCAACTATTATTATACTTTAGGTGTACCAGATATGTACACTGTTCACTACTCTTGTAATTTACAAAATTATTGGAATGATTTGGTTTGAATGGAATGTTTCAAACTGTAAAATTGGAGGCGAAAAATATCAGGAATATTTGTCATACGATTCACGATTGTCATTTATATAAAAAATAGTAATTTTCACTTGATCGGAAGAACTACATTCACAAAAGCAAGTATTTTTAAGATTGCTGTATCAATGTAATTTATATGACTTTGTCCAAGTGTGTTGGATGTTTTCTGAGCAACTCTGTGAACAAAGTCCATGTTCTTATGTGTTTTGGGGATACACACATGCAATGATTGTTCACATTTTTAACTATGATGAGGGGTTTGGTTAACATTGATTGTACTAAAACATCTTTGAAGAAAATTTCTGGAAATTAGATGTGATATACTTGATTCACATGTATTCTGAACCCTCCATATCTCCCCTTATTGAATGTGTAATTTTGATAGTCTTCTCATGTGAGTGTGTAGTTGATGAAAATAGAGCGACTGTATAATGACCATTTGAAGATGAGTTTATTGAGGAAGAAGATTAAAGCATAGCTTACAACTTTCATTATTTCTTTTAGGTTTAGGTCAACAAAGTTCTTTTATACTATTATGTCTTTGGAAGATTATGTAACAGGAGGATTGTAGATAATTACTTATCATTCATCCACTTGACTGTACCTTTCTATCAAGTGCAAAATTCATAACGTCTATTCCTGTATCTTGGCACCAATGTAAGCAAAGAGTATGACTGTTTTTTTACTTCCAACCCAAATTGCACGTGACAAAGCTGGACCACATGAACGTACCCTAAGTTTTCTATTTCAAAGAGGAAAGGTATTTTATTACTGACAATGGTATGTGCAGTTTCATTCAGTCTATGTGAAGCTTTAGCCATACCACCACACTAGGCCATCACTATTTTTTGTCTCTCTTTGTTGCATCCTCTGATACCCAATTAAGGGTGCTACGACAACACTCATCAAAAGGGATTCTTGAGAACTCTTAAATTTGTTACAATTGAAGACCAGAATGGTGTCTCTCTTTGAACCTAATTATTTTCAAGACAGCTCTTCAGTTTTACACATTATTCACTTTCTTCCATTTTATGAAGTTTTGTGAGTTTTCTCAAAAGAAAATAATGTTTCTTAGATGTGGGCACTGTCAGACTATTCTGTATTTATTTTTACACCAAAAATAGTTTTCACAAAACTTGCGTATTAAAGGTAGTACTTTTTGATTGAAATTTGTTTTGTGTAGTTGCTACCTGTAGTTTCACTATAATCTACTCCCTTTTCCCTATTTTTGGCGTTAGAAAATACTAATTGATTTTTGGTGTTATCTCATATTTAGTCGACTCTTTTTGTGAAATTAATGAAATTGTTGTTCTAAAATAAATTACACTTATAATAAAGCAGTAGCTGTTCCTTTTTAGAATTTAGATTTATCTTAGATAATCATGGACATTTGTGTATACCTTTCCCACCAACACTACCAAATCACCAACATTCATGAGTACCTTTTTCAGAACATTCTTAGGAAAGTTAATGAAACAAATGAACTAGTAAAAGTTAATCATTTAAAAAGTAACTCATTAAAGTAAAGAGTTAATTCCTTTTAAAAGTAACTTGTTAAAGTTAATTACAAATTTACCAAATTACAGAAAGTTAATTAATGTGGAATCTTGGTAAATTTTAGTAAAATATTGTAAACACTTTAAATACATCAAGAAGTAACAAAAGTACAATCGCAAAACTTGAAAAAGCTTGTTCGAGCAAATGGATCAAATTTCCTGTCATAATTTTCCAGGCTTGTCACTCGGTCTGCCCTGGAGTGCAACACACACACACACTTTGCTATGTTTTAAAATACACATGTATTGCTGATTTATTTTTTATGTACTAATTCTTCATTGTCCCTGTCAAATCCAGTGTGCTGTGCTTGTAACCTTATAGCAGAACTTTGCCAGTTTATCTTCTGTAAATTACAACTTGGCACCTTGACAAGTTCGCTGAATGGAAGCAAAAAGTTGTCAAGTCTGTTCGCTGGCTTTGATGGCTGATAATCATGAGTTTTTCCTGAGGATGTGTCCTTTGTAAGCACTCCTAGCAAAGTCTCCTTCAGGCTACCTTTTTTGCTGTCAGCTCTAAATTCCATCGTTGAATATAATCTGTTGACTAATCAGTATTTTGATTATATCAGTGCTATTGCTTTGAAAATGCTTCGCTCATTTCCGGAATACCTGGCCATTTTATTGTTTATTTATTAACTAATAATATTTTTAATCATTAGTTTTAAATTATCAAATAAATGTGTTCTTAAGTCACACAAGTATTATCAATTAAAATAATATTGAATTATATTTTTAACAAATAATTTAAACCTTTTTTGTTTATTCCCAACTCTGTTCATTAGATATCAATGATAATTTGAAGGATATTCCTACAAAATCACAATATGTATGAGAGTTAAGACATAGGAGGTCATCTAGTTCTGAATTAAAAGCTTATATTTTGAAAAATAGTTTGTTTTGAAAAACTCTTCTACTTCCAAATATTTCAGAAAAAAAGGGATAAATCTATGAAATGAATCTTGACTTAAAAATTTTACGCTATAGCTCTTTAAAAACCATGTTTTTGTATGTAATAATTAAGTCACTAACAAATTTGGCCGTAGTATTGGATGTAACTTATCCCTATATCTTACATATAAAAGATAACTTTTTGTAAATATTCCTTTTTTCCTCATTCTCCAACTGCCATAAATTACACATCATTATAAAGATTTTCTAGATGAGGAAGGAGTCTTAATCTTAAATTTTAATTAAATGCCTTTCTTTTTTTATTGTCTTAAAGTACAAATTGAACATGAATTGTGGTAATTCCTATGTTGTCTTCCTGCTCAGATTAATTGTTAAAGTCATTATTAATTGCTCAGAATGTTGTTAGTTCACCAACCACCTCACTTCTTGAAGTTTTGATTGTAGTAGTATTGTAGGGCCACTTGCAAACACGTTGGATGTCTTAGCTACTTTCCACACAATGCGAGTATAATGATGGTATCTTTTTGGGTTAATAGCTCCTGAACTAAATATAGCTCTACTGGGAAGATACACTGCCATTCATATTTTTCTAAAAACATTTGGAAATACTGTACAGTTAGAAACCTCCTAAAAAGTTGACACTCATAGTTTGGCAACAATTAAAATTGCATATGTGAGTGAAATTCATCTATGAGCTGAAGACATCATACAATCCCCTTCATTTATTTTGTGGCAGTATGAAAAAAGCTTTCTAAATGAATGCCATTCTTGGGTAGAATGGAAGAGGCTTCAAAAGACATGCACTTAGAAACATTGTAAATTCATAAAAAATGTCTGTATGATACACTAAGAACCATACTGAACTTCCCAACTTACTATCAGAAGACCTGTATCATCTTTATTTGTAATAATACAAACTATCTGCTCTGAGCATATAAGTGTAAATTCTAAATGTGTTCACAAGCAAAACGATAAGTTTTTTTGGATAGCTTGACAGTAGTCCTTTAGTTTTCAATGAGCATAATTTACACAGAGTTCATTATTCAAAGCAGCAGATTGCTGTTTTAGCTGCATTAAATCATCTATGCAACTTGTTTAATTAACTAATTTAATTATAGACGTAGTACCTTTCTCTTGTTTATTAGCATGAGAAGATGTAAAACAGATCTGGTATTCATCTAAATATGTCATGGGTACAACAGAAAATTGACGGTGCTTTTCCTACCTACCAATAACATATGATGATCCTGTTGATAATATTGCCATCCAACATTGTCACAAGTGGGACATGTGCTATGTTTTAGTGAATTGAAATGAAAATTTTTGCAATGAAATTAAGTTGGATTAATAGTTAATATATTTTAAACCCATTTTCAACATTTATGTAACCAAACAAGCATTACTCCCAACAACATGTAACAAAATATAGAGTAGAAATTCTTCACTATCTCTAGTTATTATATTGCAGAGAAACGAATTCCACAATTAATTCACTTTCAAATTATCACAATTTCCTTCATTGTCCTTAAACAGAGTGGTTCTTATTTGTTTTATCTCTGGATTCAGGAATATAGCAAGAACTAGTTCCTGTCATAATGTTATCCACAAGTACTTTGAAACCAGCACTCACTGATAATATTTAGTCAAAATGTCAATAGGATTGGAGTCGCCTTCTCAGAATCCGTGTAAATAACTCAATATATTTACATTTTATGCTTGTGATTAAAAAACTTACCTTTTTAAAGTACCTTAAAAAAGCTTCAACCACTTGGCTTACATTGTAAACATTGAAGTGATTCATGCTTCGAATACCTTTTATTTTCATTGTAGATGTCCAATATTTATCTAGGATAAGACCTTTTTTTATCGTTGTGATGTATTGTTTATAGATAAGTTTATTCCAGAAAATGTAGGTCTGGCACATAATAAGAATTTCTCTGCATTGCTGTAAATGACTTTTCTTTGCTTAATTCCACATAAAAAATATTTTTCCTTTACTATTGTACCTTTCCTGTGTAAAGACTTCTGAAGTCTTCCAGTGTGCAACAAAGGTTAGGAATTGTACCTTCTTTAACTGTCGTAACAACCATCGGGAAAAAATCAACTTTAGTTAGGCTTGGACTATCTTTCTTAAGTTTACATAAAATAATCTTCAAACACACATCTTCAACCTACCTCAAAGTTATCTCATGCATTGTCCTGATATATTTTTTACTGATTTTGGGAGAGAAAGTTTTTACCAGAATTAGTTCTCCAGTTGATTAAAGCAAACTGAAACATTCACTTGGTAAGTTCTTCTTATATAATTATAAAGTTTTAGATTTGTAAATTGCAGTTAGAGGTTTTTTAATTCAGTGACATTGAATTTTACATGGCAATAATGTTCTAATAAGTGTAATTACTAAATTCATTACTTTTCTTACTTCTAACCAAGAATTAGCGGATTAGCTGTAACAGCAGATCTATAAAGTAAACTTTTGCAAATCTTCTGTCACTAGTGGGACATTAAACGTTAAGATATTGTTGCATCATTGTTGTATGATTAATAGCTTTCCTCTCTTCATGAACTTAATTTTTTCCAAATGAGACTAATTTGCTCTTAAAACAAATACTGGAACAGCAGCAACAATAGCTATTGTCTTGGATAAAATAATGTTAACATTAGGACTTCATACTGAACTGCTGAAGTGTCAACTTTGTTTCACCATATTTCCTAAATTAAACTTAATTAAATGTTGAAAAATATTTAATGTCCAGAAATTTGAATTTCAAAGATACCAAAATGAACAATGAACTTAATTATTTCAAAAAAAATTTGTCAGTCACCCATTATTAACAGAACATAATTTGTTGGAACATATGGCATTTTTTTGGGGGTGGGGCTTTACAGCCCGTAGACATCTAGGTCATTAGAACCCTAAAATTCTGTACAGGTAGGGAAAATGCAGTTACGCACTAAGGAGAGCCAACATGACTCTCCCCGCATGTGGGACTCGCCGAAAGACTCAACCATACCCACTAAAAACCCTCCTGAATTACAACTCAAAACTCAAATATCAACATATCTCAAAACATTACATATCTCATTATAAAAAAAGAAAGAGGAAAATGAAAGATACCCTAGCGTCGGGGTCGAAAAGAAAAAGAGGTGACCAAGGAAGGTCAGGAAAGAGAATGGAAGGAGCCTGGCACAAGTAAGTGGAAGTAATGCCAGACTCAGCTTAGGGCCCCGTGTTTGCCAAACACTTACTTACTAGATGTAAGTCCCCTGGGGGCCATATAGCAAATAGTAAAATAATAAATATATAAATAATCCAATAATAAATTAATATTACAAGTAAAATAAAAATAAACAGAAAATAAATGTTTAAAAAAGTAAATATTAATATTTATTAATTATTTCTTAATTACTGTACAAAAAAACAGATGGAATCTGTGTATAGACAGTGAGAACAATAACCTTATTTACTCACCAGTAGGAAGCAAAGGTCCATCACATGAATCTCAAACAAAGAGCCAAAAATATGTATTATATTTAAGATTGTTGACAGTTGGCAACGAGGTGGTTTATGGATGTTTGGATGGTGATAATGTAGTTTCCCTTCTCTTTTCCTATAAAAATTGTTTTAATTGGCATTTTTTGAATTGTGATATGACTTGATGTATGAATAGATTTAATTTTACATATACCAGAAGAAAAAAAAATGATGTGGAGACGTTGGCAGTTGGTGAGTTAGCGAGGAGTTAAGTGTAGCTGGGTTCCTACTTAGTCAGTGTGACTCAGTTGGTTGAGCACCAAGTTGCTGGTTCGATCCCCAGTAGGATTTTTCATCACACCTCAACATCTAGTCTGATTCCCAGGCCGCCGCCTAGTGTGGAGACCTTGTATTTGCAGAGCTTTACCCTTATTGAATGCCTCTGGCACCTCTTCGGGGTGTGTTGTGTGACTTCGACTGTGGGTAGCTACTTATTGAGATTTGAAAAATTAATAGTATAAATTAGATATTTTATTGCTATGAATAAATAAGGCATAAGGAAGCAAGTGTTTAACTTGCTGTGAGTGGCGAAATGAAGGTGCAAACTTTCCTTGTCAAATCATCCCACTATCACTAATATCACAAATTTTAATGAAATTTTATGTGGTTATTTTATATAAGATAATTCCCAAAATTTTGATGAAAAATCGTTGATTGGTTTCTAAAATATGAATTTTTCAAATTACATGCGATATGGCAAGATTTTCTCTGCTCACAAAAAATTAAGCCAACAAATAGTTTTGTGTTTTTTGCTCCAAAATATTAATGTTCTATTCCATTTCTCTTATATTTATATACCTTACAGAGAATTTATTGCTGTTTCCAGTGGTATAATTAGTTTTCAGATGTAGTTAATTTTAAGGGTTAAAATAAGATTTAAATCAGGAAGAGCATTTTTTTATAAAAATCTTTCAGGTTGCATTTTTAGGAAAAATATTGCGGCTTATTTTGTTTACTAGATAACTTATGAATATATTTCAATGAAAAGATTTTTTTTTTAAATTTAAAAATAAATGGACTTTTGAATGTATAGGATGTAACATAGATACATTAAAGCACTATAGATAGTATAACTATATTAAATTTCATTAAAATCTATGATACTAGATTTCATCATAAGATGATTTGGATACTAATTACCTGTAATGTTGTACATTGGTTTGTTTGATGTATTTTATCATTTATAGGTGATATCTTCAAATGATCTGTAGATGATTATAGATGCTATTTTTAGTCTGGACTCATGTACATTAATCTCTTCAATGAATGCTAAAAGAAACAAACTTAATAGCTACCACTTTAAAATTAATAAATTTTACTTCATCAATTAATAAATTTTATCACCACCTGTCTCTGATTTGAATACCATACAATAAAAAATACATATCAAATAAACTACAACATTCACACCAAATTTGGTAAACATAATTGTAGAGTGCAGTGTTTACAAGGGAAATACATTATTTATAAATTTGGTTTTGCTTGTAATTTTTGTATAACATGTTTATAGTTATATCAGTTTTAAAGCTTTTACCCCATTGTTGCCTGTTCTGTATGAGCAGAGATATGTTGGTCATACCATCCATAACTCATTTAATTTTTGTAATTTAACTGCTCTAATGTTAACTTTTCTTTTTCTGTAGCTCCAAGTGTAGCAGATGTTCAAGCTGCCATTGAACACATTTTCCCTCTAGTCTACGAATTCAAAAAAGAACGTTCAAAAGAAGACCTCGCACTCTTGCAAATGAAGCAGAGAGGGGTAAAACGGAAACGTTCATTTACGCACATCAATGTTGAAGAACAAGATTACGAGGAACCGTTTGTTGAAACATCTGAGGAAGAGAACTACTGTAGTGATGAAAGTTGGGACTGACAAACAGCTAATGTATTTAACAATAAGAGAAATGTGAATGTGTAGACTGGTGTGATTGATTAGTTGCTAGATAGTGAGAATGACGTGATTGTTTGGTGCATCTCAATTTATGATTACTGAATAAGACTGCCTTCTGAATGATAACGTAAGATGAAACGGTTAAAACAAGTGTGAAGAAGTGTTTACAACAAGCGCTCGAAAATGCTTGTCTGAAGTATTTACAATTTATTATTTGTATTTAATTTGCATGTTTTCAGCGTGCTTTGAAAAATGTTGATATGCAATACTCATTGCGATGATCCTACGCTCTCATGATTTTTCACTTGACATTAATGTTACCTATTTATATTGTAAATTTAAGTGCAAGAATATTACAATTTGCTATGAAAATATTTGTGGATATGATGTGTGTCTTGAGTTACGCCATTAATTTTAAGTATTATCTGATGACTATAAAGAACAATTTTAAGATCAAATTTATAGGTTCATTATGTAATGAATTGTCCTCATGTGTTGTGGTTACCAAAGGGTTACAAACATTATTCACACGATACTGGTAACAATACGAGCTCACACTTTTGCAAAACAGTATTTATAAATTTATATGCAATTGTACGACATGTAATTACATTGTAAAATATAGTAGCATTAAAATGTTATTAATTTGTGATATGAGTTTTGTAAACAAAGCAATACTAAAAATATTCTGTTCGTGCAGTAATATCGTGTTTTTGTTGGCTTTGTTTCACTAGTTTGATCATTTTGAGAGCTCTTATTTTTATTCATAAGTGTACATATATATGGTATTTAAAAATGTTGTATACTTAGTAGAAGTTATTGTTGTTGAGATACTAACATTCTCAAATATATTCTCATTTGTTTGGAAACGAAGATTCTGAAAAAAATTGCTATTCTAGTTTTGCCATTACATCGTATATTTGAATGTCTGCTTAAATCATTAAATTATGTTACACCAATTCATGTAATATTCTTTGAAAAATAGTTATTTGTGAACTTAATAATACAGGGTAAAGAGAAACTTATTATTTGCAAGGAGAATGAAAATTGGGATAAGAACTTTGCAAACTTTTTTTTACTTTTTTCTGTATGTTTTCATTTAACCCTAGTATTTTATAAGTTGTTACTTCTGTTCATAAAGCTGAGTGAGATGAAGTTAGATATGAGCATTTAGATATGTCAAACCTCTCAAAGAGAAGTTTCCATGCTGAGAAGGTATAAATACATCACTTTGCGTTAGAACTGAAGATATTTTATATTCATTTAGTTCTTGACACGACATATTCTGTGATTCTTGATAATTTTTCCAAATCTTGATTCAGGTATGTGTAACTCATTAATAACAAAATCTTTGAATTAAGTTATAATGGACGTACACTTGCTGTCATCAGTGTTGTATTTGTCTATATTAGCATTAAGTGTAAGTCTACTGTTCATGCCGCCAATGTAAAGTGTCTCATTAATTTTGCAGTATTCTGAAAAAATTAAATGGCAAAGTGTGAACAATAAAGTTTAATTGTGTAAATGTTCACTTATGTATTGTATGCTTATTTTCTCTTCATTTATGTATTTTGTCTTTGCATTCTTAAAAGCAAAGAAGTGGGAATGTAATGTTAAATTGACTTAAATGTCATTTAATTTCAGAATTGAAACTTAGTGTTTACAGAAACTATGAATGTCAACTGTCAGATGCTTGCTTATGTTATTTAAATATGGTTCAATATCATATGAAAGTTGCGTGCCTTACCAAATTATTTATTTCACATCTTGGCTTTTATTTTATATCTGAACTACAAATAATCATAATAAGAGTAACTGGTTTGTTGCATTAACACCCAGAAATTATATTGAGAATGGGAAGAAGTTTCCTTAAGAAGTATCATCAGAAGACCTCTAGTCAAAAATGTTGAGTGTGATTAATGCAAAGTCTGAAGAAGTTTCCTTTTGAATAATTTTCAGTTGGTATTTAACCAATTTTCTGGCAAAAAGTATGAGAGTTATTAGATAATGGGTTTATTACAAAGTAAACTTTGTTCTTGGAGAAAATAATCCTATTTGCCTGAACAAAACAGATTTTGGAGAACAGAATTTGTTGTCGGTTTTTGTTTTCATTCTTATGTGCTAATACTCGCATACTTACTGTCAGATATCAAACAAGAAATGAGGTTAAGATAAAATGGAAAGAAGATTCAAACCTATTTATTTTGTGGGCATTTACTTGGATATTTGAAAAACTATTGTATATAACTTTACTTGGAAGTAAGCCTTGTCTTTGGTTTGGAGAACAAATGCCTCGAGTGTAAAAAATGCAAACAAATAATGAAATATAAATAGAAGTTCCTGGTGGAAATTAAAATTAATACAAGTAAAACGTGGACATTATTTGAAGGAAAGCGGAACATTTTGTCACCAGACATGGCAGTTTGCTAACCGGTGAACCTCCTTAGCCTTACCTTTAATTTCAAATTAAAGACATCCTAGTTCAATGAAAAATGATAAAAATTATTGAATAATATAACAAGTTGCTTAATTGTTGATACATTTGGATTTAGATGGTTAAATGGCCTAAATACTTCCAAACATTAGTGGTATGTTATTTTTTAAATTTCTGTTGAAATAAAAAATATTTGAACCTTTTATTGGCATAGAAGTGCATGTGTCCACTAATTATTGAGTAATTACAGTCAGAGTAGCTGTTTCATATTTCAGTACATTTGATTGAAGATCCTTGTAGAAAAAAAAAAGATTGGGATGGTTAAGGAGACCATTTTCATAACTCTTTCCAGAATACTACAACAGTGAAATCATGAATTCATGAAAAGGAGAGATGGGTCAAAACCCACCGACTAACCTCAGTTTCACTGTCCCAATACTACATACGAACAGAGATAGGACATGCGAGATTTTTGTGTTAAAATATCACAACTAGTTTTTCATTAAAGTGATTTTGCACCTGATTTGCCATTAACCATGCTTAAATATGTGTTGTTTATGCTAAAGATTTCTTATATTATGCACATTTATGTGAATATTTCTTGCATTCTTTCTTTTCTTTTCTTTCTCCTAGTTTTTCCTCAAACTTCTCTTTAAAAATTGAAGTCGCTTTCCAATCAGATTGTAGAAATTTGCTTGAGGAAAATAGGGGAAAAATAGGTTTAGTATGTTAGATGCCATGTCCAGAGATGGATTTAGGCATAGGTAATACAAGCAAGGCAATTTTGCTTAGGAGTGTCAAAAAAAATAATGAAAAATTTATAACATTTGGAAAAAAATGTTAGTTTTCAAAATCTGTGTTGCTTATTTTAATGTTCTCTAAAAAATTATTTTCTTGATAATCAAAATAATCAGCAAAGATTCCCTACAAATTTAAAATTTAAGTTGTGTTTTTGATAGGTTTATTTTAGATAGTTATAATGGTTATACTTCCTTGTACCTTATAATACTAAAGAAGAGAAATAAACAAAAAAATATATTTATTACTTTGTTTATATATTATATTATTACATAAATATTAAAAATACGTAATTAAATCTGCTCTCGAAGGGCGCTTACATTTACTTCTGCCTAGGGGCGCCAAACATTTAAATCCGCCTCTGGACGTGTCCCAGATTCTTCCCTTACGTTTAATCCCATCAATCGTTTCTGCCCCTCTTGTCAAGTACCTAAAGCTGTTAACCCTCTTCATAAACCATGTACTGGTCAGCACAGCTGCCCAAAACCACGTAAAGTAGTAACACTCGGAAATGAAGCAAACACTTTCCACACTGACTGGTCAGGTCGGCAGAGTCAGCAAATGCCGAGGGCGCACGAGCCCAGGGGACCTACAAGACGCAATCGACTCAGAATTCCTTATTCCAGGCAGATTTCGACATGCTGATATTTACTTAAATGAACAATTTTCACAAAAAAATTATTATAGACTAGTAATAATAATAATAAACAAACTGTATTGTCAAAAAAGTCGTTACATACTGCGTATGATCATGTGGAGGACAATCTAATTTACTCACCGAAAGTATGCAAGGGACCATCCCATCAATTCCGATCAAGGGCTTTAACGCAGAGGCGGATTTAACATTACAACATACTCCTAAAGATAAAAATAGTTCGACACGTGTAATAGTTTTAACAAATATTGTATTTAATAAAATACAGGAAAGTCATTTGACATGTACGTATTATTATCAAGATATAAATCATTCGGAAAGTATTGTTGATAATTCGTAACTATTAAATAATACTAAATACGCTAATAATTATTTCAATTGATGCCGTCCCTAGGCAAGAGCCTAGCGAGTCTATAAAAAGATCCGCCTCTACCCGAAGGAAAACCGGAGAAAAACCCGAGTCAGGATGGGGCTACAGAATTAATGTACACAACCGTGCCAGGGTTGAGTACATATACAACTAAATTTATATGAGTAATAAGAAATAATACAAGCATGCAGGAAAATAGTTTTGAAATTGTCAGATATTTTGAAAGTACTGCAACAATGGCGTGATAAAGTACAAGGCGGTTTACATTTTTATTAAAATCAATAAATTACAAACATATTGACATTCTATTAGTATTATAACTCGCAGCTAGATAAGAATCTAGGAATTTTTGCTGAAATGTTTTGAATCCGCCTCTGTCTTAGGGCCCTTGATCGGAATTGATGGGATGGTCCCTTGCTTGCTTCCTGAGAATAAATTAGTTTATTGTCCTCCACGTGGTCATACGCAGTTTGTACTGTTTTTTGACAATAAATTTATTATTATCTTTTACAGTTTAGAAGCACTGGTGCAGAAGGTAGCTTTTAACCGCGGATTTGAAGAGATTCAATTTAATAATATCTTTTATATTTTTGGGCAGAGAATTATATAGAACGATTCCCGAATGATTCGGCCCTTTTTGGCAAAGAGCGGTTGATGAATTTTATTCCTATTGCCAGTATTGTGTTCGTGAACAAAACTGTTTTTTATGAAACAAGGATGGTGCTTCAGTAATTCGGTCTTAACAAACACGACAGTTTCATAAATATAAATACAGGGAAGTGTTAAAATATTTAATTCCTTGAATAAAGCTTTACAAGAGATTCGGGGGTGATATTTACAAATTATCCGAACAATCCTCTTTTGAATTCTGAAAGTTTGGACGCTCTGCCCAGGATTGTCCCAGAAAATGTCGTATTGTAAATGGGAGTAAACATTTGCATAATATACGCAACGGGAAATATGTGGACTAACAATATTTACTAAGATTCGTAATGCGTAACACAATTTACTTAATTTGGAATTAAGATTGTCAACGCGACAATTCCATTTGAGATTGTCTTGAATATGAAGACCTAAAAACTTAGTATTAGTTTGTATTTGTTTTTAATTGTGTTCCGTTTAACGAAAGAGAAACCTGGGGTAAAGATTTTGTGATACTATTGTGAAATGACATAGACACTGTTTTGTCAGTGTTTACAATGAGGCGATTTGCATGGAACCAAACCGAAAGGTTAAACAAAACAAAAGAACCATTTTGCAATCAGACGTGGAAGTCGATATGTCGTTCACATACAACAAAAAGAGTATAGGACCGAGAATTGAACCTTGGGGAACTCCGTGAGTTAGTGGCTTTGCTTCTGAAAGGCGGTACTTTATTTTTAGTATATGATATTTCGAACAGTTGATATCTATCTTTTAAATAGGAAGTCAGCCACTGATGCGCAAGTCCACGAATGCCAAAAGATTGTAATTTTGAAAGGAGAATTTCGTGATCAGTGACATCGAATGCTTTAGATAAATCAAGAAAAACACCCTGACAAGAGTGTCAAGAGAAGTGGTAACAGCATTTAAGAAAGAAAAATGGCACTGATGGTGGAAAAGGATTTCCGAAATCCGTGTTGATCGTCAAAGATAATGTTATATTTTGATAGAAAGTCTAGAAGCCACTTATATAGCAATTTTTCAAGGTATTTTTGAGAAAGTGGATAGTAGAGAAATTGGTCGATAATTACAAACATTGTGTTTGTTCCCTTTCTTGTATAAAGGTTTCGCTTTAGCTCTCTTAAATATGTTGGGAACCACCCCTTCCGTTAAGAACTATTAAATATATTTATGAGTAGTTTTAATATAACGTGGGACGAAAATTTAACAATAAATTCGGGTATATCATCTATGCCTGTTGAAAATTTGTTTTTTAAAGAATTAATGATATTTATGATTATATTGGCGTTAGTTTCGGAAGTGAATATATAATGGGGTGCGTGGGTGGATATATTCGGAGGACATTCGTTTTTGAATCAGTTATTTTACCTGCTCCTGAGAAATAAGAATTAAACAAATTTGCGATGTCAAGTGGATTCGATACGATTTTGCCATCGTTTATTAGGGAAATGTTTTCTTCGCGACTTTCAAGTGACGTAATTTTTAACAATATTCCACATGGTTTTGGTTCGGTTGTTCGATTTTAGTATCTGCCTGTCATTTTCCATAACAATTGCTCCATAGACTACTTTTCGGAGAATAGTCTTATATTTACGGAAATAATCGTGAAATTTGGGTGATTGCTTATAGAGTTTTGAAAGATAATATTAACGGCGTTCGTTTTAGGAAGAAATTCTTATCCCTTGGGTGATCCATCTATTGTATTTCTTTGTGTTAATTAATTTGCGTTTCATTGGAAAGCTACAGTTGTAATGTTTTAGGAATGTTGAAATACATACATTGAATTTGTCGTCGGTGTTTTGGCAATTGTAAACACCTTCCAAGTTTCCTCAGGCAAATAATGTGTAAATGTGAATAAATTTGTGTCGTTAAACTGTCTAGAATACTTGTAAATAATTTTAAGTTGTTTTAGTTTATCTTCAATGGTCAACACTTGAGCAAGGTGATCGCTGTATCCGGCGCAAAACACTTCAAAGAAATGCGAGATTTCATCGTTGACAATAATCTAACCTAGCAATGTTTGAGATGAACTGGCAAGGCGAGTGGGGTCGTTTATCGTAGTTACAAGGTTGAAGGAGTCGATAAGATTCTTGAATCGATTTATGAGTGAATTTGCGTAATCGGAAGCACTCAGGAAATATATGTTGAAATCATCAAATCACGAACTCGAGAAGAACAGACTGAGATTCGTCCTCGTGCGAGCACTCGTCGCGTCTCTTTCGCTCGTCCTAGGACGCGAAGGGACACATTATCTCTCGCTGAGTTGCGCGAAGGAACAAGTTGAGTTTTGCCGACAAGCGTAGCGGAACGAAGCTGCGATTGAGAGAGCGCAGTATTTGATTCATTGCTAGCTCTATAATATTGTAAGCGCGTTAAGTGCTGTGATACGTGTTTATCGGAACGGGTTGAGAATCTCTTGTTTCTGTCGCGATCACGTGAATGAACAGTCGACGCGAAAGAACTGTTGAATGACGCTTGTCATCCTACAAACCAACGACTGAAGGAGAGAGTAATATGTGCGACCTTGAGTAGTCTGAGTCGACAGTATACGTGTTCGCGAGCGCAGAAATACGCCTCGAACCTACGAACTTAGTGTGTGCCATGTCCCGACATTATCCTGCACCACGCCACCGAGGTCCATTTTAGGTGAAAGAATCCTCTGTTACATCTTCCGCTGCTGTGGTTGCTGCCTCATTCGTCAACAAGTCGTTTACTATCCACAGTGAGATCCATCCAGTTTCTTTTATGTTAGTGAAGTCGTCATCCATTAACGTCATCTTATCGAGTTATGACGATAAGATTCTCATCCCATGAATAAGCTGACGTTAACCTCGTCATAGAAAAGTGGTCATAAGACAAAAAGACAATTGAATAAAAGCGCTAAGGGACCTGTAAAATATTTTGGGCGGGAAATAATTTTTGTTCAGTGTGAGTGCATTGGGGGAGCAGTTTTCATGAATGTTGTGTTTCTTCTTCATTATTTTTTTCGTGAATAAGTGTGGATTTTAATCTGCTAATTTCTTTTATTCCATGAATAGGGAATCTAGACTTGTGTAAACCCAATAGGTTCGAATTTTCACGTACCCACACCCTGATCCATGCTGATGAATTAAATAAATCCAAATAATTAATTGTTGGTACGTTACAATCCATTCTCCCATACTAATATATAAATGTGTAACGTGAAAGTGTGTGTGTGTCTATTTGTTACTTAATCACGACCAAACCTCAGAACCGATGGTGATGAAATTCAGCGAGGAGATAGCTACGATGTCCAGGATGAACATAGGCTAACTTTAATGTTTTTAATGTATGAAAAGAAAGATAAAATATTAAGTTGAAGATAAATGTCGATGAAATCGGGGGGAAATCGGACACATTTATTTACACTGCCTAAATGGTTTAAGATGACAACTACGAGTGGCAATATTGTTCGCCTTGAAGAGTTCTACAATAATGTCTCCGACAGCATATGTCTATCTACTAAGGTTAATTTAAATTAACGAAAAAACGTTATGAAAAATAGATGTGTTAAAATACTTCAATTTAAGTGAGGAATTTAAGAAAGAAAAAATTAATCTTTATTAAATTTAATGGGTTCTTTGCTTTTTACATTTACGAAAGATAAAAAAAATCTTTAAATCGTAAAGTTTGGACGAATTGTTTAGATTTTATAAGCGTTTTAAGGAAATGGTGCAACCGCGCTGACGCAGTTGTATCTTGCATCGGAAGCAAAAATTCCGGTGAGTGGGTTCGTTGGTCTAACGAGTAAAAAACATTCCGAGCAACGCCGGGTAATCTGCTAGTACTAATATATAAATGCGTAACGCATGTGTCTGTCTGTTACTTGACCACGATTAAACCACTGAACCTATCGTGATGAAATTTGGCAAGGAGATAGAGTAGATGTCCAGGATGAACATTATTTTAAAAATAAAAGTGTTAATAAAGATGGAAATGGTTTTTGACAATAAATGTTGATGAAATCGAAAAAAAGAGAGTTATATTCGCGTACGCTGCCTAAACTGTTAGAGATAGGTGACAACTATAAATGATACTGTTTGTCTCAGAGTGCACTACAAAAAAGTCCGCGATACAAAAATAACCTAAATTATCGATAAAACGTTATTAACAATAGAGTGGTATAATACTTTAATTTCAGAGAGAAATTTAAGAAGGTAAAATATCTATGATCATCAAATTTAATGAATTATTTGTATTGTGCATTTAACAAAGATACAAAACGCCTTTGACATGTAAAATATCTACAAATGGTTTACATTTTAGAAGAACGTTAATGAAATGGTGCAGTCGCGTCATACCTTGGAAGTGAAAATATGACCGATGCGGCTTCGTCGAGATGGTGTCGTGTATACGGTCAAGTTTTGTATTACATTTGCATTATTATGAATTTGAAAAATTAGGGTGCCGAACATTTTTTAAAAACAGGTAAGTAAAAGTATTTTGTTCTTACAATATAGATAGATTTTAATTTTTCCTGAGTAAGATGACAAGTCTAAGAAGAATCCCAGGCAACGCCGGGTAATCAGCTAGTATATTATATAAAAGCGAAATACCACTGACTGACTGGCTGACTAATCACGAATTCTCATAAACTATAAAGCCTACAATCTTGAAATTTTACAGGCAGATTTTTGTTAGAGGACTTGGTAATTGTGGAGCTTTAGCAACATTATCAAAGCATGATAAATTAAAAGTCGTTTCTATGTTGCTCATTTTTTTATTATTGGTATTAGAAAGCTTTTTCGGCTGCATAGCAACCATCGTCAGTAACATACACTGAGTGTTGAGGAATATTTTTGGCGAATGCCTGGCATTCGAAATTTTGACATTCGCCAAAAATATTCCTCAACACTCAGTGTATGTTACTGACGATGGTTGCTATGCAGCCGAAAAAGCTTTCTAATACCAATAATAAAAAAATGAGCAACATAGAAACGACTTTTAATTTATCATGCTTTGTTAGAGGAGACATAATTTATCCCTTACGGGGTGAAATGTTTCTGTATGTATCCCTTCGTAACTAAGAGTGCCTGGAGAAATTTCAACCAAACTTAGTACATAGATATCAGACTATTTGACAACAAGCACCGTGGGGTAAGATATCCTTGGCACCTCTGGGAAGGGGAGGGAAGAGGGTTACATGAAAATAAAGGAAAAATTCGTTATTAGGTTCGAAACCATAGTTTTCGGTTCCATTGGGATGGATAAAGATGTCCCCGATGCTTTCTAAGTTAACCATTAGTTGTAGTTAATATACTCCTAGCATCTCTGGGCTAAGGGTGGGAAAAAGGACAGGTATAAATAATAAAAAACTATATTGTTGAATACATTAATTTTTAAGACGCAGAAGAGCAAAATCACTCTCAAAGCCACTGAAGCCTATGATCACCTCCTATCAGGAAACATACTAACTTTGGGAAGGGGATGAAATGAAAAAAAAAGTAATATTTGTGTTCATAGTTTTCGGGACCGCTGAAATTTGTAGTGGCAGTTCCGAAGACGCCTAAGTCCACAATCAGCCCTTATAAACTCCAGAACCTCTTGGGAATGGGATATCACGAAAAAATTATCGAACGTGACAGACACCAATGACAAGTCCTTAAATTTCGGCGTCGCTGAGATGACAGGGAAGTCCCGATATTGTGTAAGTCTGAATTCACTCTCCAAGTAAGAAACACACCACTAGCACTCCTTGGGATGGGGAAGTGGGCTCATATATGAAAATAATTGAAAACTAATTTTGAAATATTAAAAGAATAAAAAAGACATCGCATATATAGATTTAGGGATGTTTATACTTCCAATGTCACTAAGTTCAACTTGAGATCACTTAAAAGCACGGCTGGGGGGGGGGTGAGGGTGGCGTAAAATTAACGTAAAAAAACTATATTAGGGTCGTGCCCATGGTTTTTGTGTATTCTGTGATGACTAATCGTATTTCCCATTATATGATGTGGAAGACCACATGAGGTGCAAGACACCCCTAGAGGTGGGGGTAGAGTTGGGAAGAGTGTGACACGAAAAATTATCGAAAATGTTCTATAAGAAAAGATTTTACGAAAATTAGCGAAATGGGAAATCGGTGTTTTCTAAAATCTTTTTCTCAATAATAAAAATAAGGGACACACATCAATACTATTAAAACTTCGAACATTAATGGATAACATTCTTATTGGACATCAATGGGAATTAGAGAAAAATAAAGTTCTAAATGTTTATAATATGCTTTTACTATAAGAGTATTGCATAATATATATTCTTAATCTGGCCTTTTCAATAATTTATATTCTTTATAAATATTTGATAACCTCATTCCATGTACTCAAGTTTTTTGCGGAAGAACCTTTTCTAAACTCAATATCGTTAAAAACAAATTAAGACACTCCTTAAGTCAAGAACTTTTTAGTAATTTCATGTTTATGAGCTGTGAAAGAGGCGTATTTCAAAATATTGACAATAGTAAAATCATGAGAAACTTAAGCGGTTGAAGGAAGAGGAAGAAACCGCAGGGCTGAGAATAAATATAAATACTACCAAATAGATGAGGGTCAATTCTAAGTTTGTTGACAAATTGTCTGTTCACGATAAAGATATAGAACAAGTAGACTCCTTCCTTTATCTGGGGAGTATTGTTACTGTAACATCTCTAGGAGGACGAAGCTACGCCTTTTTAACACAAATGTTAAGCCCGTTATCCTTTACGGTTGTGAAACCTGGAAGGTCACACAGAAGATTAATAAACAACTGCAAGTCTTCATGAATCGCTGCTTAAGACGCGTTATCAATCGAATATGGGCAGTCGTCATATCAAATGAAGATCTATGGGAGGTAAAGAACCAGCAGCCAATTGAAATAAGGTAAAGGAGAGAAAGTGGCGTTGGTTAGGGCATACCCCAAGGAAGCCTACTGGAGCCATTGACTGGATTTGGCTGGAACCCACAAGGATCTCGAAAACGTGGAAGAACTGGAAGAGGGCAAATAAAAAGAGATGCCTGGGAATGGGAAAGACAAGGAATGAAGCAAAGAAGCTGGCCAACAACAGGAGCCAATGGAAGTGTTTCACGGAAACCCAATGCTCCAAGAGGAGCGACAGGAATTAATGTAGTGTAATGTAAAATCATAGATGACATCATGTGCACAAGTAGTGAACTCAGAAGGAAGTAGATGGTATGACATTAATTTTTATTGATTTATGTATAATATTGTGTATTTAGTAAGGAAAAGGATTGTGTGTAGTAATGACGTCATTACGTGGTTGACGGTGGACGGCATGAGGGCGCTGGTGTGGCGGCGCGTTCCGGTCGGCTGCCTACCGACGGAGGAGAGAGAGGAACTACCCCTTGGAGATTTCGTGGAGGGCTGCGCTCGACGGACACGCACATCGCAACGAGATGAGTTGGGAGGAGGCTATGGTTATTGTGGAACTATGTATTGTTATTAATCTGAAGTTAAGTTGTATTTTTGTTATGACAATAAAATTTGTTAATGTTCAACAAGTTAGTATATAACATTACGTAATTAGATAATTGTATGAAACAAGATATTTACTGTGTTCATTTATTAAACCTTTATAGGTCTCTGGGATAAACTCTTGATTATCAGATGAACATTTTTTTTACTAAATTGAGTTTCACCGATGTTTTCTGTAAAACTAACATATAATTTTCAAATCACAGGTCAAGATGTCTCAGAACAAAGATATGGTGACAGAGTGAAGGAGATAGCCAGCCCCTCCGATATTTTACAGGCTATAGTTTTTTATAGTAGATACCTCCCTGAGCTTGGTACACTACTGATAACATAAAACGGCCCATTTATTTTTCTAAGTCCCATGCTCTGACCAGTTTTGGATCTGTTAGATTTGCAACGCCTCTCTCCTCTTGCTTCCCCTTCGTCAGGGGAAGTTTCGTTCGACCAATCGTAGGTCTATTTGAAACGGCGCCCATATTTGGAAGACATCGTGCGGCGGGTAAATCGTAACAAGATAAAATGTTTCATTACACCGCTATTAAAGAAATATTTTTTATTTTTTTATTATACACACTCTGGACTTCTATAACAAAAATATTCTGTATTTTCTTGACTTCAATAAACTTTACCATTCTCTTTATTTAAACGACATCTCGAGATTCGTTGTCTCGCAAAGTCTTCATAGGCAATGTAAACGATATTAGAGTTTCTGTAAAAAACGTTTGCGTAATACTGTGATAAAATATAGTTTTTAACAGAATTTGAATATAATTGCAAGATATCGTATGGAATTGGTATAATTCGAATCACAAATTACTTATAAATATTCCTATAATTTCTTATATTTATACAGTGAAGTAAAGAAATCAAATCTCATTGCCTACAAATGATGTGTATTGTCGAAAGTAATTTCACATAATTTGTGATTCTCTTAAGTTTTTCTTATATGTGAAAAGGAATTTTNAAAAGGAATTAAATAAATATAGAAAACGTTTGTCTCAAATATGAACTAATAACACAAAAGTTTAATTCTCGAGTTATAAATAATATAAAACTACTTAAGGAACAAATAAATTACATCTTCTAGTGACATATTTAACCACGATAAACAATTTGGTAGTAATCGTGCAACCTAAAAAAATAATCAGAGATCAATAATATGAAAACTTCATTTCAGATATGAATAAATAAAAAAAGACAAATTCCTTTTATTTATTCCAATCAAATTGAAATGTATTAACGCATATTAACAGATTCTTGTTCTCTTTCTTTGTTTCTACTTCTCTCTGTCTCCCTCTCTCTCTTTCTCTTCACCGTCACTGGATACACCGTCATTGGATGTGAATTCGCGACTATGGACGTTCGTGTGGGTGGAAGATTCCAAATACAATGAGAAACACGAGATGCACACTATCTTCTATTCTCCTTTAAAAATAACATTAAAATGACATATCTACAAACACACACTTTGGATTCTCAGCATTGGTAAACGAAAAAGTACGCGATGTGAGTGGAAATTATTTCACTGCATCTATACCAAACTTTACCGATAATGCGGATTAAACATATACTAATTACACTATGAATACAGTATACTTAAGAAAATTAAAATACTTGGAACAGTTTTTGAATATTTTTCCAAAGTATACTTTAACCTTCAAATGAAGTAGCTTTTGCGTTCAAGAGATTGATTTATTGATTCAAGACAAATCGAGTAAAGAGCTACAACAAAAACACGCTGGTTAGTGAACGGCGAAACATGGAAAAAAAGACGAGATACAAAATTGAGTTCCGACCTTCATCACGCACAGTGAAGTAAAACACAGGAGGAACAGCAATGGATCATCAGTGCAAGGAACAATGAAACGTTGTTTTCTAGATTGGCCGTCTGTGGTGTAATCTTATCATTGTAAGATACAGAGGCAGGTATCTGTTGGCACTTCTTGGTTCACCCGAATGGGATGGTTCCGATCTTTCGATACACATGAGGTGACCTCCCTGACCTTATCCCACGCTCGTATATTCAGCTTATCTCACGCCTGCTTATCCAGCGTTCTCGATAGATCTCTGCACGACATACATTTTTACGATTTATTCAACAGTTTCAAAAATCAATTAAAATTGTTTATCATCTTAAATTGTTTGTAAAGTTTTAAAATTAATACATTATTATGATTTTTATTTTAATATATGATATTTTGAAAAGTATTTTTATTATATAACTATTAAGTATTCTAAACACCCAAAAAACCTACATTCTTCGAACCTCTTCTCCAAAATTTTCTATGTCGCCGTTTGCACCCCCGCATAACAATTAATAAATAAAGATACCAGGCAAAACATCTCATGAGCATTATTTAATATCAACATTCAAAGCAAAAGAACTTCAACTAAATTAAAGATAGGAAAGATAAAAGAAAAAAAGAATCGTCATGAAAACCAATTATCACATCAATTATTTCAACCAAGGTTAGTGAACTGTTACATTTACATACAAATTACTATCCTCAATTTCATCGCTGAATTACTTATTTTCTTCCAATATAAACTGAAAGCTTGGGAAATTGAAATGCATATCATCATACACTCGAGTTTGTTGTTCTATTTCTTGCTATTTTTTTCATTTTTGATATCAAAACAAGAAACGGAAGTTGAACGAATATTATCCACTGCTACCAACTGCAGATTTTCTCTCGGCAAACGATTCATATAATTACATCCCCCAGATCGATACCAATTCGTGAGCTATCCGATTAATTGGATGAGCAAAATAGGAAAATGAGCTCACTGTCCTATACTTTATTCTGGCGAAGTGTCTGCCTTGACGTCATCATCTTCGAACAGCCACGAAAACGAGGTCTCCTTACTATTCCATCCACCTTGGGTATATCCCGGTTACTCGTCGCACAGGTGACTCACGTGACATCTCCGGAGCTTACAACTTTAAGTGACTAATTGTGAAATACATTTCGCTATACAGAAATATATTCCGAGTACCATCGGCGTTTGTGTGCCAGGGACAGTCAGGGCCAAACTTTGTAAGCGCCATCGACTTTATTCCAAGACCAGTCTTTGTGCAGTCTTTTTTACTCTCATATTTATCTACCCTCTCATTTCAGCTTCTTTTTATTATTAATGGGATTTGGTTGTTTTCGGGTAAAGGTCATATAAAATAACAATCAATATTTACTCGTCAAAGTTTCGATATTATTTATATCATCATCAGCTATCAAAATACACAAAGAATATTTTAAGGGCTGCATCTGAGGGGCTATGGGGTGGAAACATCTATTAACAATACACGCCGTTGTCTTGAAACAGGCACAATGTAGAAAGAAACTTACACACATGCTGTGTAGACTATTCTAAGGCATTCGATTCTGTGTCACATGATTGGTTGACCAACATTCTGGAAATCTACAAGGTCCCGAGAATCAGGAATCAGCTACAAGCAATGATGGCAACATGGAGGACAACTTTTCAAGCAGGCAATGTTGACATAAACATCAAACGTGGTATTTTCCAAAGCGACTCTTTCTCACCAAATGGTTCATTTTGACTGTAAACCCCCTTTCTACATTACTGAAAGAAAGTAATATTGGATATAAAATCAATTCGAGAAAGAAACAAGCAAGATTGAATCGCTTACTTTTCATAGACGATCTGAAACTGTTGGCCGAGTCCCATGAAAAACTCCGCTCATTAATGGGTATTGTGAAAACCTTCAGCGAAGACATAAGAATATTTTTGGCCTTGATAAGTGTGCCACCGAGAGTACACAAAGGGGCAAAATGCTACTAACTGGTGAACCTATTGAAGCATTAGAGGAACTAAAACCAAAAACTCTATATCAGTACCTTGGAATACCCAGAATAGCAAAATTGATCATGCACATCTCAAGAATGAATTTACGAAAAAGTACAAGAGGCGTCCGAGGCACTCAATACTAAATTGTCTTGTGCAAATATCATCACCACCATCAATAACTGGGCCATTCCTATCCTGACGTACTCTTTTGACATAGTAAAATTGTCAGACACGGATATGAATGACTTAGACAGATTGACTAAGAGATTGCTGAATAAGTTCAGATACTTGCACACAAACTCTTCTACCATTACGCTGTACTTGCCCCGAAAAGAGAGTAACGTGGATTATTAAATATCCAGAAGCTATGTAGAAATCTATAAAATAAAATATAGAGTAAATTAGTTTTTTTCCTTCCACGTGGTCATACGCAGTTTGTACTGTTTTTTGACAATAAATTTATTTATTTATTTAATCTTAAGATCAAGTTCATGCTCTCTAATGAAGAAATAATGTTGATGATTGCAAAAGCTGATGACAGATATACACCCCTTAACCTAAGTAATATTAAGCAGAAATGCGAACCAACGAGTACGAATGAAGATGGAAAGAAGAAATAGGAAGAAATGGCACTACATGGAAAGTTCCCAAAGTTGTTGAAAGCTGTTGACGTAGTTATGACTGCGTCCCTGCAATGGATCCAGAATAGACACCTTTACTCTGAAACAGATGGGTTTATGGTTGCCATCCAAGATAGAGCGATGAGGGCAAGAAATTCACATCCTCAAAATCGATGTTTCTGATTCATGTAGGAAGTGCGGAAGGCCTGGAGAACCCATCGAACAGGTAATGGCTGGTTGTTCATCTCTCGCAGAAAATGCTTACTTAAGCAGGCATAACCAAGTTGTCAAGCAGATCCATCAACTTGTAATGGATTACGAATTATTAAGACGAGATGTAACACCACCATATTAGAAATACCAACCGCCATCAGTACTTGAAGATCAGAAGCAGTCCTCTATTGGTAATAGACCTGTATTGACTAACAAGACAGTGGATTATAATCGTCCAGATATCCTTCATATTGATTAGGAAAATAAAACAACCACCATAATAGATATTGCTGTTTTGCTGACTCACAACATTACTTCAACTGAGTCAGAGAAAGTTAGGAAATACGAGGACCTAGCAATTGAGATCAAGAATATATGGAAGTTAGGCAAGGTTGAAATTACCCCCTTAGTGATATCTCTCGAAGGTATTTTCTTGAAGAGGTTTCAGAATAATTTGGAAAAGCTAGGACTCGAGGAGAATATTATGAAGGTTGCACAAAAAGCTGTCCTCCTGCAGATATGTCACATTGTCCGAAATTTTTTTGATTAATTTATAACATCATACAAGCCAGGATGAATTTTCTTTCTGTGTCTATAAAACCGAATCCCAGTACCATCTATGGAGAGGGTGAATGTTTCCACTGAGAAAGAATCCATAATAGTAGTAGTAGTAGTAGTAGTAGTAGTAGTAATAATAATAATAACAACAAGCACTTACAATTGACAGCAAAACCAGCAAACAAGAACTAGGGAAAATTTTCAGGATCTTAGAGTCAGAGCTTTATGTCAAAAACGAATGTAGAGCCATCAACTCTTGGTGCGTACCAGTTTTGACATACTCCTTTGGAATAATACATTGGTCGCAGACAGACCTTGATAATCTCAACATCACGGTACGCACAACACTGACAAAATATAGAATGCTTCATCCTAAGTCGGCAGTGGAAGGACTTTATATTCCCAGGAAGGATGGTGGAAGGGGCTTGCTAGATATGAAGAATTTGTGCAACAGACAGATATCGGTAATGAAGAGGTATTTCCTTTCCAAGTCGGAGACGTCATCAGTATACAATGCGATTGTTGTGACCGATAAGGGCTACTTCCCCCTGAATTTGGTAGATAACACCTTTCAGCCGAAAATCATCACAATAAATGACAGGATACAGGCATGGAAGTCTAAATCTCTCCAAGGTAGATTTCCCCATTCACTTGAGAAAGCAGATAAGGACGCATCGACGCGTTCGCTACGAGATGGGTTTCTATTTGGTGAGACTGAGGGTTTCATCTACGCCTTCCAGGATCAGGTTATAGCAACAAATAATTACAAAAAGTTCATAGAAAAACAGAATATCTCTGATGAGTGTAGAATGTGTCATCAATATTCAGAAACAATTGACCATTTAATTACAGCTTGCCCCAATCTTGCTAACACAGAATATCTGCATCGACACAACCTGACTGCAAGTATTGTTCATCAAGAACTAACATTGAAATTAGGTCTCCTCTCTGAAGATAAAATCTGCCCATATTATCAATACAAAGCTCTACCCAGTTTGGAGGATCAGCGTTACAGATTGTATTATGACATACCTATACATACGGATAAAACCATCGCATCCAATAGACCTGATATTGTTGTACACAATAAAGAAGAAAGAACGGCACTACTTATTGATGTCACACATCCATCAGAGCACCATATCAATAAGGCAGAATCTGAAAAAAATTCTAAATATACTCCACTGGCGATTGAAGATAAAGAGATGTACAGGCTGAAGTCAGTAGATGTTATCCCGATTGTCATAATAGCAACTGGTTTGATCAACAGAAATTTGAAGAAATATTTAGAAAAGATTGGTCTAGAACCAAAGGGTATAGTTCCAAGAGTTCAAAAATCTGTGATCCTGGAAACATGTAGAATTGTTCGTACTGTGGTGAACATGAAATAGCATGGTATGAGGTTTGTCAAAGTAATGGCCCCTCATATAGGAAAAGAAACCGGATAATCCGAGAGAGAAAAACATAATAATAATAATAATAATAATAATAATAATAAGAAGAAGAAGAAGAATTCCCTCTGGAATAAATGAAATGATACAATATGATTTCATGGCCGTGGATTTGACTCAAACTTAAAAATATTTTCGATAGTTTGAGAGTGTACATTCTAAAATTCTGACAAATTGTAAGAACTTCTTGTAGTTGATTCAATTTAAAAAATCTACCACTTTGCTGATAGACTCTTCAAGTTACAGAGACTTTAATTTAAGATAAGTTAGTATCACTTCAGAATATTAGTGCTTCTCGAGGATTACACTCGTGACGTCTAGCGCTAGTGTTCACTTGGTTAACGCTTGAAGACGGAATTTTTGTGATGTTGGTCCTGCGTAGGCCGGTGCACGGCGCGGGGTGAAGATTCGTGCGGCGGATGTTCGAACGAAACTCGGCACATTTGAACAGTTGACGAAGTTGTCGAATATCGTGGTTTTGCAATTCGCTTCTATCGTAAGTAGTATATTTGTAGCTTGTTATTTAAGTAGCGACTAATGAATAAATTACTGTAAAAGAAATATAAATTTAAATTGTGAAGATATAGGTTAGTTCTCGTGACAGTATTCAGGGGGTTGATTTTATTTCTTCCATACTGTGCTGTTCTAGTTGAACACTCGTTATTAATGTGTTTATTCATGTTTGTGATGCATCTGAGATTAATTTGTCTCGTAAAACACTTGTTGTAGGTTAAACATGACAACGATGTCAGGTGTGAAATCAGCGAAATCTCTTTTTCCTCAAACAATGTAAGTATTTAATTATTGCATAAATTCATGCCAGTTTCTTCTTGGAGCTTGAAATAACGAGATTTTGTTTCTCATGCCGGAAATATTTTCTTAACGGTAGAAATTATGTAGTAATAGTTTCACACGTTTTATTTCAATTACTTTTTAAACTGTCTAAAATTCCATAGTCTGTTGTAATTAACATTAGGAAATATTTTTTCTTGAATCTATTTAACATTACCCTTTAGTATTTTGACAGTAAAATTGCTGGTAGATTTTGGGTAAATATTTTATATTCTATTTTAGATCTTAGTGGACTGTTGAGAATTTGCTAAACTATAACACTCCCACAGTATTGTTGTTAAATTAGTATTCCCCATGTTTGAGTATCAATATGATTTAAATAGATAATTGTTAGACCATTTCTTGCTCAATATTCATAAAGCCATTAGTTGATATGATGTGACATAGTGCAAATAATCAGTTGGATTGCCTGAAGGATCCAGTGGTTTTTATGGAGGGAACTGCAAGTAAATGCTTGATGCTTGTAGATTCACATTGTTGTGCAATTTTTGTTTGTAAAATGTTTTAGTTTCATGTCTTTAGTTGAGCATTAAAATTTTGTATTTCAAATTGCTTCATGTACTGAATGACATTGTGAAAGATTTCTCAATTTACTTTGTCACATTATTGTTTATTTTGTAAATCAGTAATTGAATTGTGTAAAGTTTTTTAACTCTGAATAAAGATCTGAATTATTTCTATTTGTAATAGTAAGTTAATGAAATTTTAGCTGAATTTATGTTTGTGATGTGGAAATAGGATTGATTCGTTCTCTGAAATTCATTTCTATACTTGGTGAAAATTTGCTTCTTTTCCATCCTTTACAGGAGAGTTAATATTGAAGCTACGATTTGACAAGAGCTAATATTTTCTCTTTCCTTAACTTCTTTTACTTGAATAGGATGCTCCTCTGATATCCTTTTTTCTTTTCTTTTTTTGTTCTCTTCTATTAGCAACAATGACCGTATTAATAAACTAGGGCAGTTGAGTTTTAAAAATTGAAATAATTTTATTTAAGTCTAACCATTTGATGAACATTTATTACATGAGCTGGAGCCTAGGGCTTCTGTGATCTTTTTCAATCAGATTCGATTAAAACAGCCATAGGTTTAATTTCATTTCTTATTTGCAATAACCATCTGTCTCATCTCATAAATTGTTCATTATATCTACGGACATAAATAGTGGGACTATATCCATTTTAATTGTAACTCCACAAATTGAGGATTTCACTATTAATGTAAAATATAATCTCTTGTAACAAATTATCACTTAAATATCTTACTGACACAAACATTTTAACACTGGTTTTTCCATGAGAAAATCTTAAGCTATGAAAGTATAATTTATGACACAACATTAAACTTCGTCTCGAATGTGAGACATCATCAGGTGAGCAAGTTCATTGCTATAAATTTTTTAATGTGGTTCAAAATTAAATTGTCTGCAAAAAACTAAGGTTGTTTCTCTTTATTTACTATCTTATAAATAAGAGTTAAAGAGAATGACTTAAAGGAATAGGGTGAAATATGTCTCAATAAAACAATAAAAGTGGTCAGGTTTTGGGTATGTGTGTGTGCAGTAGATATTCACATTCAGTGCTTGAACTATCACTGTATGTGGGCAATATTCTCCTGAACATGAAAATGTCTATCTCTGAAGTTGTTTCATTTATGAGATGGTTAATTTTAAAATTTGTTAACACTATTATACTATGAACATACGAAAACAATTAGTCTTTTTAAAAACATAAATTTCACCAAGAAAATAAAGTTCAGGTCTTCTAGAAATGTTTGTTCCTCATAGTAATACAAAAACACTATTGCTTATATTTTTATGTTATATGAGCAATTATTGCAGTTGTGTGATTTTTATAATAAATGTAAACCAGTTAAATTAGGGAACCATGTTCATGATCTCAATGTTGTGTCCCTATACTTTATAGTGTGTTATGGATTAACTATATGATGACAGTTAATGTTTTTTTTAACTTAATTGATTTAGATTTATTTTTATTGAATGATTTCAAATTATATATTTTTTTACTTAAATGTGACAAAACCTCATTATATTACTTTGTTTATTAATGACTAGGTTCTGGAAGTGAATAATATTTCATTATCGCAGTACATAAGTGTAGACATGTCTCTTCATCAAACAAACTACGGCACTTTGTTAAATTTACCAACAAATCAGGTGAATCTTGCGGCTATGGTATTGGTTAATCTTTTAATTTTATTTACTTCATTCCTGTCAGTCATATAATAGGAAAAGGGGAAGAACAGAATGTAAAGTTAGCTTTTTAAAAAATGATAAAAATTCAGGAAACAAATGTAAAGAAAAAAATTATTTGCTGACATTGAAAAGGTTTGAAAACAAAACAATGTGGAGAGGTTTGTATTATTAATTTAAAGTTAAATTAAATTTAATCGATCATATTTAACATTACTGAAATTTTGAAATAAATTACTTAACTCTCTTTATTATTTGTAAATAAAAGTGTTATCTTCAGTTGGTACAATTAAATTAGGTTAATTGATTCAAATGGTTGTCAATATACGTTTTTGTGTTTTAGTCATTTTTCAGGTCATGATGAAGAAAACTGTAAAGAGATTATAAGTGATGATGTTACGCTCATCCCTAGTTCGGGAGAGCATGAGACAGGAAGTTCCAAGGTGAAACTGAAAAACATTGTGGATTTCAGTTGGGAACATAGATTCTACACTGGCCAGCTACTGGCTGTCCATATGGATGGGAAATATGTTGCTTATGGAATAAAAGGTTAGTACTCTAAAAGGGGGTTATTTTAACATAATAGTTTTAAATTCTTATTGTTATTAGATATGTACATACATATGATATATACCTTGGTTGAAGTATCTAAGTTAGATTAATTGATGATTGTTCTCTTCCAAGTATAAAATTTTTGTTCTAGTAACAATAATTTGTGTGTATATGTAAACATGAACTTGGCTGTCCAGTACTGGAGTGTCTTAGTAGACAGAATTTGAAATGTTTCAGCAACTGTGGCCATTTGATGTGTCCCAGGCAGTCAACTTATTGCAACTTTTTCAACAATTTTTGTTCCATCTTCTCCTAGATGTGTTTTTTAAGAATTTGAAGATTTTCTCTGTGAGGGACATGATTCATTTAATGTGATATATCTGTATTTCAATTTTTTTGAACTGACTCTAATTAAAGACCTGGCATTCTTGTGGAACCCTTGATTTTGTTAAGTATTAATATCAATAATTTGGTTCTTTTCCAAATAGTTTGTGTGATTATGAAAGATTTCAGCTTATGTACCTTCCCGCTTATTTTTTATTTATGGGTGATAGATTTTGCCTTCATTAATATATGAGATGAAAGGTATCTGTGAAAGAATAATGTAGGATAGAAATATTATATTCATAAAATATTTGTGGCTAACATAGGAAAGCTAGAAAAATAAAGAAATATGTAAATAATATTAAAATGAATGCAAATTAGTCAGTGAAGCAAATTTTAAAATTCATATTTAATGGAAGACTACATATTGTGAACTGAATGATAGTTATTTTAACAATACCTTTAATGAATTACAGTTTTTCACAGTGGTTGGAAGACTACATGCTGAGAAAAAAGAACCAGCCATTTTTAGACCTTGGGCTGTTTTTAGATTTCCCTCATTCTGGCCCTTTGTTATTGTTTTCATTTCTTCTTGTCTCAACTTCTTGATATATTTTAGTATTTTAAAACACTTCATTTTAGGTTTCACCTGTTTATAGTAGAAATGTTATACAAATAATTCTACTGTGAATACAAAACTTGTACATTTTCATCTATTCTTTACAGCCTCCCTTTGTTGTACCTGTACTAGTGAAATCTGTTGGATTATTCGTCAAACTGTATTTAGTGTTATGGTCTTTGCCAAAGTTCGAAAAACTGAGAGCAGCTAGTCCTAATCTGTTGTTAAGATACCTTGGCAATTGTTTGGAACTAAAGCTGATGTTCAACTGTAACCAATCTCTCTGAACAACATTTCTTGGAAATTTAATGTTTTTGTATAAATTATTATAAAATTAATCATTTCTACATTTCAATTTTTTCTTGTCTTCGGAGGAAGAGAAAAGCAATTTGAATTCCGCTGCTATTATGTCAGATAATGATATGGCTGCTCACCAAAGTACAAAATTTAACTACTATTTAAAGAGTGGGGACTTTGATTTTGAACCTGGAAGTGTGATTCAAATTTTGTTTTATTCATATACCTTAGAGAAGAGAAAAAACAGTCACCTAGAATTTCAGAAAACATATGTGGAAGGAGATCAGTTATAAACATCATCCAGCTTGACTCCAAACAATGTTAGGGTAGATTTGGGTAGGTCACCTACCCAAGGGACAGTTTTTCTTTGGTGAAGATTATACATTAAACATTGAGACTGAATTCTATGACCACTTTATTTCCAAAGGTATTGGAGTGGTTGAAATTTGATTTTGCTGTTTTTCTTGAGAAAGTTTTCATTGTCAAAAATGTTGTAGAATTTAATGTAGATGTAAGCATTTGTGTTGAAAAGTAACATTGCAGCTGCCTTTGTTTTGCAGCTGTTGGCAAGGGTAATGGTGTGGTCAGAATTGTTAATCGAAGTACAAATGAAAGATCGTTACTTAAGGGCATGCAGGGTATGGTTCAGGACATTGCATTCGCTCACATCCCTCATGAAGTTATATTAGCTTGTGTTGATGAATGTGGAAGCCTCTTTGTGCATAAAATAGAAGAAGTTGAGGAGAAGATTTTGTATCCTTTGAAAATATGAAATATTTTGTTGATTTTGGAACTAGTTTGTACGAGCAATCATCAATGACAAAGTTTCTTTCTTTTAATTTTACTGCAATTAACCTTCCATTTAAGCTAGTTATGAAATTATTAATTACTTGACTTAGATCCAAGATATGCATTTGAATCGACTTGAAACAAGTAAGGAAATATTTTAATATAGGTTAAGATGATAAGTATTAAAACACATGAAGTTTCTGTTTAGTGAAAAATTAACAGGTGAATTATAATAAATTAAACCAGTTTTTCGTATACATCATGTATTTCTCTTACTTTGTTTGTTTATTTTGGTCAGGAACGTTTTCAGGGGACCTATCCACAATTGTCCAGTTCTGCCACAGATATTACAAATTTAGTGAAGATGTACATAAAGAACACATTTAATTTATAATTATCAACTTTACAACCTTTTTCAGATTTAAAAATAATAAACTCACAATGTTTTGTCACTGGTTTAATTTACAAACTTTAACGTATAATGGGAAGGAGACTTCATTTTTTATAATTTCATTTTTAATCATAACATCTTGACATAAAATTTTTTTCAGTGATATTCTTACTACCTGACCATACATATTTATACTATGACATTATTCTTCTTTTATATCTTCTCTTTGTGTTGTTTGGATGATTAGTTACTCTGAAACCAACAGTACGTCATCTTTTTAATGTTTTTATTAAAATCTTTTCTCCTTCAATTTCATGTCTATTGTACTTCTGAATTTCTTCTCTTATTATTTGAATGAGATAATCTTTAATTAGTTAAGATGCACATTGCTGCTGCATGTTGAACACCGTTTGGAAGAAGTTGGCACAACAGGGACTCACAGAGTTATTTGGTGTCCATTCATTCCGGATGAAGATAATGATGATGATGAATCACCAGAGTCATTGTATGATGATGTTGCAAAACTATTAGTTCTAACTCTAGGTTGCAAGGTACATTATATTGTTTTAATATAATTTCCATTGTTTGTATATAGGTTTAAGTCAGTATTTATAACGTACTTCTCTTTTAAATGCAGTTTTGAAAAGTTAATTAAGTTATTGTTCATGTATCTGATTTTGGAACAAGAATCTGGAATGTGTACTATTTTTTATTTATAATTTTAGGCAGAGTTATGGAATGTTACAGTAGTTGTGAATCATTATGGCAATGGTCCTCTTCAGCCTGAAGACGTTACAGAAGGTTTTCTTCAAGTTCGTGAACATTCGAAACCTATTGTAGATGCTGCATTTTCACCAGATGGAGTTGCTTTGGCTACTGCTAGTTTAGATGGTGATGTAAAGTTTTTTCAAGTTTATATGAATACAGGTGAAAGACCTCGTTGTCTTCACCATTGGCAGCCACATGAAGGAAAACCTGTGTCAGCTTTGTTTTTTCTGGATAATCATCAGTGTTACAATCCAAAGTTAGTTTTCTTGATCTCTTGAATTAGTGTTTTCAAATTATAACCTGTTGATCTTTATTATTACAACTGTATAATTTTTCTATATGAGTAAGTAATTAAAATTCATAACGTTTGTGTATCTGTATACAAAGCCCATCCCAAAAGTTGTTGGACTGGATTTTTTGGCAGAATGTCTGGCCAGATGGAGGGTGGTGAGAGACCAGAAAATGTCAGGGAATTTTGTGTTTCTGAAGAAGTCAGGGAATTTGTGAAAAAATTTGAAAGAAAGTTTTTGATGGAAATATCCGTTTTGGTTATCCCTGACTCAGAAAAAGTGGTTTTTGGCATAATGTTCCATCTGTCTGTCCGTCTGTGCTCAGTAATTCTTAGTAAACACTTGAATATATTTATTTAATTTTTTTTTACTTTAAAACAAAGGGTACTTCTCATAAAGGTCAAAGTACTCTCTCGAATATTTCTCAAAAACGGGTCCAATGATTTTGCTTCATTTTTCTGTACGTAAGGTGCGGAGGTAATGTATACTAATTGCATTAGCAGTATTTCTCTTGAAAGTTTGGTATAGACACAGTAAAATAATTTGTCTGCTACACTTACACATTAGTTTATTGTTTCAAGAAGCTTGAATAATATTTAGCAGTGTAAATAGATTAGGTAGACATAGAATACACTTTTTGTGTATTCTACGAATGATATGATAATGATAAAATATATAGGAGGGCCGCAAATGTACTGCAGATATGAAAATACATCAATTTCTGTCTACAAAGAAATTGCATCTAAAGAAACTTTTACGATAAATTTTGTCACTCTATGCTGCAGATGAAAAAACTTATATGAGAAAGTATGTGCAATGGTTTTGCACTGCTAGTTTTGCTTCTGTTAGATTTAAAGCAGACGATAAATAATTCAAACCAAATAACCTTGCCTTGGGAAGCACTTTTTCACGTATAGCGAAAGCAACCAGTTGTTTCTTACAATAGTTTTGATGGAACATGATAACAGGTGTCCCAGACAGTTCCAGCCTGCAACAGCTCTGAAGCATTTCCTCCAAATACTTCCGTTGCAATGAACGTGTCCCCATAGTCGCACTCAGTTCCGCTGAAATCTTTTGTTGCAACACGTGTGTCATTATTTATATTTTAATTATATAACGAATTGCCACGAATGTGAGTTTGATTTATAATGGTGCATAGAGAAAACAAAGTTTGACACTGATTCATTTGATTATCATCTTAAGATGTCAGTTTGACGAAACTTCGATTTTATTCTCGTGCCAAACCAAACATGATTTGCTGTACTTTTTAATACATGCATTTCATATCGTTTCAGCAGTTTACGAGAACAATTTACAGAATATCCAACAATTGTTTACAGAAGTGTTTTCGTTGTTGCAATGACTTGACAGCGAGATGGTTCCATTCGCAGCTCCTATGTCTGAAGTTAGGATAGTAACGGTTTCGTTGTAATATACTACTGTTGCTACGAAACTCACCAATCCAACCTCCAGCTCCAGTTCAGATCCTGAGGTAGTTTCAGTTGCTATGACCCACCTCTAGACATAATAGCTTTGTTTTATTCATATTTCTGATAAGTATGTTTTTTTTTTTTTTCATCGACTCTTTACCATAGAAATGACTCAGACCAATGACTCTTTACTATCTGGAGTATTATTTACAAATTATTGATAATTTCCTTTCATGAAATTACTTCTTTATTTTTATACAATTTCACTCTCCATGATATTTTTTTCTTCAGTTGTTACAATTTTTGTGTTCATGTTAACATTGTGTGATAATGGTCAGGGAGTTTTAATCCAATGGTCAGGGAATTTTGTGGTGGAGAATTACTAGCCACCCTGAGGAAGGTCTCTATAGGTTGAGATGGTCCTGACTGAGGAAAGCCTAGAGACCAAGTGCAGTTTTTTTGGAGTGTAGATGACATGACAAGTGAACAGTTATCAACTGGCCTTGACACATTCAGATATGATCAGTTCTATGGAACAATGCTGCAAGATCACCATCAACATCTGAGTGATACTCTTGGCATGATCTGGAAAACTTACAGGATGATGTCATGGTGAGATAAAGTGCTTTTGATCTAGGTTAGGCTCAAGTTGTGACGAGAAGCTTGTTAAAAACATTGAATGCTGAGGACGTCCTTCAACAAGCCAATGTGGGATAAGTGAGTCAAGTGTTTGGATGATTGGTGAAGATATCTACTTACCTGAAACTGTTGGGCGTCGTAATAATATCGTATTTACCCGATTATAGTCCACCCCCCTTTTTACTTAAAAAAAAATTGCCCAAAAATATATGGGGGGGACTATATTTGGATTTTAGTTCAGGAAAACCGCTAATTCAAAGTTTCGTGTGTGAAAATGAGTTAAACAAACTCAATATGTATTCGCAACGTTACACAAAAAACAAGGATAGAAGACAATAGCGGGATTTGACACTCATTCGAAGTGGAAACAAAACTGGTCTATGTCATCTTGGAATGACCGATTGCCATCACTGTGCTGACCTTGACACAAGATTTTGTCAATACATGGGGATCTTCTTTGACATAACGAAAAATGGACAAACAAATATGCTTTGATGCTAACTTCAAACTGCGACTTCTAAATTATGGTCAGGCACATGGCAGCGGCATTGAAAGTGAGCCGAACGTCTGGATCTGGAGATGTCAAGGGGATAAAATTAACTGCACCAGTGATCTTTCCATTTTAAAATTCTTATGATTGTTCTAACCAAAGTCAGTTTTTCACATGGAATTTTAAATCAGTATTCCCCTTTAGAAAGACTGTGATTTTACTCAATTTTTTCTAAATTTTACCTCCTAAAATAAGGGGGGACTATATTGGGGTAAATACGGAAATAGAAAATTTGGCTTGCAATAGAAAATGGTAATAGAATAGCTGTGAGGAAGAAGTGTGCAAAGTTGGAGAAGGGGGTCTAAATGTAGGTCAAAAGTGAAACAGTGTGATGATTTGTCCAGAAGTTCTCTATTGCATGTGTAATGAGATTTTTTTAGTCCACACTATCACTGGCAATGAGACATTCACATGTTAGTGTGATCCAGAGGAAAGCACCCAAGCTTTGAATGATATAGTAATGCCTTACCCCAAGAATGCTCACATGAACAAGTCAAAGTTGGATTCATTTCTGATCAATGAAAAACAAAGTTGTAGTCAACCAAAAAATATTTATTTGCCAAAGCCGACTTTTGACAGCTTATGCTCGTCAGTGGCTTACAATCAAGATACAGGAATATATTTAGCTATTGGTAAAAATGGTCTTAATAATTATTATATACAGTAATAATTACAAAAATATCTATTAAAATAGAGAGTACTAGTATGTTGTAGTTAATAATAATCAGAGAATTTAATACTAATTGATTTCAGATATTTAAAAGATTATATAAATAATTGAATGATAATTTTTTTTTTTTTGTGGGGCTTTAGGGCTCGTCAACATCGAGGTCATTAGAGCCCATGATAAATGTTTGTTTGCAACATTATTACATGAAAAATTGAAATTAATGAATATTTTGCAATAAGGAAAAAGTTTTTTAATCCGAGCATCTTACCTTCTTTGCCCTGGAGGGGTGTGTGTGGAATGCGAGGATCTGGTCACTTCTGTATCTTAAAAAGGTGTGAGGGGATAAGGGTCCATTTTTGATTGTCTTTTCTGATATAAACGTGATCATTCACGAGAGGTTTGTGCCAACTGGACAGATTGTGAATTTGAAATTCTAGTGGGAGTTCTTGAGCTTCTGAGAATCTATACATTTACCTAGATACCATCATCCCAGTAGCACCAGTATGGCAATGCATCAAGACACATCATGCTCTTTGTGGGAGAGTACCTGGCTCAACAACCCCATCCACCTCCTCTATTTGTATCTGGAAAGACAATGCCACGGCATGGTTGGGGCATTACAATGAGGAAACTGAACAGCATTCCAGTTGCTTCATTCTAGAAAGCCATATCAACATCTGCTGATGGCAGTGCGTTTACAAGGGTACATTTTTGTTGTTGAAATAGTCCAACTACTTTAGAGACACGTTTTGTATATAGGTGGGTCTATTTATAATTTCTACATGCATGCTTTGTATTAAACATGTAAGGATGAATGAGTAGTGAATTAGTGAAGAAGGAAAACATACCCATGGAACTGAGTCTGTAAAATATACATTTCTGGGATGATGATATCAAATATCCTTATTTATCTGATAAATTTTCGACAGTATTACTGACTTGTACTTGTGGTTTTATACTCAGAAAAAGTGGTAGTAACTGGATATATTTCTTTGTGATTTTATTTTATGATTTTAAATGTAATGATTTAATGTGTGCGTGAAAATTTAATGATTTGAATTTTAATGTGAAGACATTTTTATTAGAAAAGATATATTATTGTGTAGATGATTATTTAAAAGACACAACTTATTGAAGTACAATACAAATAAAATATTGTGCTTAATGTATCTATTTCTTTTGCTCTCATGTATTTAACTTACGCACTGTGTATTAGTTTATTAGACTACCATGCATATTTTTGACTTGCCTTATATCAATTCCAAGTTACTTATAATTGATCTCTGGGCAAATAAACTGTCATTATTATTATTATTATTATTATTGCTTTGACATCTTCCTTATATGCCTAATGATGTGTTATCATAAAATGTTTGAAAGGAGTATTCAAACTTCTTGTCATTAAATGGAGTATAAGATAAGAGAACTGTGATAATTGTGTTACTGGTTTCAGGGTTTGTACTGGTAATGAAATTACCAATAGAAATGAATAATATCAAGGTTTGTCAAGTTGATTGTGTGATGGTTCTACATAAAGAATATACTATAACATAAAATTTCTATTTTTACAGTGTGCAGTTCTGGAAATTTGCTATCACCGGGGCCGAAAATAATACAGAATTGAAACTCTGGTCATGTGAATCTTGGAGTTGTTTACAAACCATGCGCTTCACTCCTGAAAACTCAAAGAAAAACATCATTTTAAAGGCAGGGCTTGATCTTGGAGCTGGTTATCTTCTTCTGTCTGATATTTACAATAAGGTAGTTAAAATTTGGTCACTCTGAATATATATTTACAATTGTGCTGAAAAACTAATGCAGTGAAAGAAGTTGTGTTCTAATAATCCTTCTCTTAGTTAAATTTTTTGTTGCTATTAACTTCTGACTTGGAGTAAAATACTTTATAATAACATCTTACCTCTGTTAAATTCCTGCATCATTGGTTGCAAAGTATTCATGTGCTTTTATAGTACAAATAATAGTTTGTGATTCAAATGCAAGATAATTCCTTTGAAGTCCCCGGAAATGATCTTTGTTATGTAACCTTATTTTTGACAATTGGTCAAGTATGGCTAGAGAAAATAAATATTTACAAATTTTGAGAAACAAGACCTAGCTACATTCTTTTAGTCCAGCCAAATTATAATCTAGTTTGTGGTCTGGTCCGTAAGTGGCAGAGCAAGATGAAATCTTATGTAGTGAAATATTTGTAAGATTTTAGCATTGAAGATTGATGATAATTGGTATTTCAGCACTGAAGTAAGATGAAGAAAATGTGGTTGTCCCCGCAGGTGACTCAGTTTCGACTGAGTATGCGTTTGGCAAACCCACAGCCCCAAGCTGGGACTGATAAATGTTACTCCCTGTATTTTCTACCAGTTACTCCACTGCAGCAGACTCCTGTAATAAAGAACATCATTTTTGTCCTGACAAATTTCACTGACATGTCTTACGACAACATTGTGCACATACCTGTTCAAATGTGGGAAGAAAGATCTTCAAGCTGTTCCTGTGAAACCAAAAACTCGAGCCACACCCTGTCCTTCAACTTCACAGAAAAAGTCCAGCAATGTAACATGTACCCCAGCAATTACCAACCAACATAAGAAGGAAAGGCAGGCTTCCAGGACTAGACCCCTGAACCTTGCTGATTTTTTGAAAACTACAACAACACTGTCTAACAAGTCACGGAGACATAAAAAGAATGTCTCTGTACTTCCTTCCTCCAAGTTGGATTGTGGATTGTCCAACGATGACGCGGAAGTGCACAATCAGGAGCCTGATCCAGGAGGTACCAAATCGTAATGGCTTCCATACTTCAGTGGAACCTTAATGGCTATAGAACTCAACTTGAAGTGTTTAATGCAATTCAATCTGTATTTTCCTGCAATAGACATACCTTTTACCAGAACACCCTCCCTCTCTGCAGGGATACATCAACTTCAACCATGGGAGATCAAGAAAGAGGTGGACTATCCTCTCCTCACCTGTTCTACAAACACAAATCCAGGTTATAGCAGTCAAAATTCACAGCGAACCAGTTATGACCATGTGTTCAATATATCTTCCTCTGACACAAGATTTCTCAGAGAATTCTCTCAGGGATTTAATTCACCAGCTTCCTCGACCATTCCTTCTCCTTAGACATTTCAACACCCACAGTGTAGCGATTGCTTTGGAGGCAAACTGCTGAATTATCTCTTTGAGCATGAAGATTTATTTATAATGAACACCGGAGAGATGACCCATTTTGCGTTTGCCACTGAGTCATGAACTGCTATAGACCTGTCAATTCGTTCTCCTGAAGTTGCTGATATCTTCCAATGGAAGGTATAAGATGATCTGCATGGTAGCGACCATCATCCTATCTGGTGTCCTTGCAGCAATGTGCGACTGTTCCTGAATGCAAACCTCAGAAATGGATTCTCAGATAGGCTAACTGGACACTACCATACCTGTCTTCAGAGAAACGGGAAGTGTCCAAGAGAGGGTCGACCATCTGACCCTGGTAATTCATCACGCCGCTGAAGAATCTATTCTGAAAACATTGTTTCTGCGAAGACCTCATGTCTCCTGGTGGAATGACGTATGTAATTCCGCCATTCAGGACAGGTGAAGAGCATTGTGGAAATTTAAGGGTGGTCAATATCTGGAAAACCTGCTGCATATGATTGCTAGAACAAAAGCGCACTGAACCATCAAAGAATCTAGATCCACCTCTGAAAGAGTTTCTAAATACCATTAAGAGAACATCATCATCCATTAAAGTATGGAAGTCAATCCAAAAGATATCTGGAAGGTATTCTCGAGTCCCAATATCTGGACTCAATATCAGGGTAAGGTTCTCACCAACAACTGAGAAATGGCAACAGTGATGGCTGAATACTTTGCTGATCTAACATCTATAGCAAACTCCGGTTTCGCGAGGAAAAGGGAAATAGCAGAGAGCACATCCTTTGACTTCCGTTCCACCAACTGGGATGCCTACAACTCTTCCTTTTCAATGTGGGAACTCGAGTCAGCTCTAGCGACAACTCAAGGCCCTGATTCCATTCACTATGAGATGCTCAGACAACTTGGTCTAGAATCAAAAGGATATCTTTATCTTTCATAGTCCGAGGGAGTATTGTGGAAGGAAGCAACGCTAATCGCCCTACTAAAACCCGGAAAGGACAAGACGGCTATCAGTAGTTATCGAAGCATCACTTTGACGAGTTGCGTTGGTAAAACTCTGGAGAGAATTATCAACTGACGACTTGTCTGGTATCTTAAAAGGCGTGACCTGCTGAGTCGATATCAGTGTGGTTTCAGGAAGTTCCATTCCACCTTGTACTTCTCCTGGAACAGGAATTCAAGCTGCCTTCGTCGGAAGACAAAATGTCGGAATATTTTTTGCATTGAGAAGGCTTACTGTACTACATGAGATCATGGCATTTTACAACAACTTTATGCCTGGAGTTTTAGAGGACACCTTCCCCAGCTGTTGCAGTTATTTTTGGATCAGCATTCCTTCCGATACAGAATTGGAAGAGAGACTTTGGATCTCCTTCAAGAGAATGGTGTCCCTAAGCACTCGGTCCTGTGACCTTGTTCGCAGTGGCCATTAACAGCATAACATCTGCTGTAAAGAATCCTGTCCAACACACTCTTTTTGTCGACGGCTTTGCCATCTTTTGCTCATCGCAGAGTGTCACAGGTGCGGAGAGACAAATCCAACTCATCCATTTGGATATTGCTCCAAACAAATTTTGGAAACCTTGAATATACACATACTTAACGTCTTAAATCAAGGTTTCTGTAAGACTCCTCCTCAGGCTTTGAACAAGCCGAAGATTAATTTCAATCTTCTGCATCATGACAAGAAGAACACTCCAGTCATTATGTTGAGGGTATACTTCCACCTAACCCTTGACAAACACCAGTCCAATATTCCTGTGATTACTGAATATAGGCCAAAGGTGTCGGCTGTTCCGTGGTGTTCCCCTGTAAGACCTGTGGCTACCGTCTTGGCGATCTGTGCAGTGTTTACACCACTGAGTGCTATGCTATATTGAGAGCACTGCAATCAACAAAGTGCTCCTGTGGATCAAATTACCTGATTTGCTCTGATTCTCTAAATGCCCTTCAAGCAATTCAGACTGTGTATCCAGCTGATAAGCTGACCCCTCTTCTCCCTCCAAAGTGACGAAAAGAACATAATATTATGCTGGATTCCCGGACATGTGGGAATCGGAGGAAATGAGAAAACAGATGTTTCCGTGAAGGTGGCATGCCTCAATAATAGCCTGGATATTCCAAAAGGGGATATCCTAAATTTCATCAAGACAAGGATTCTGAGTGAATGGAGCAAGGATTGGTTGGCTGTTGATGGGAATAAGCTCTGACTTACCAAGTCCTCTGTTGTCATGGAGCAGTTCCTGTAGGTCAGCTAGGCGCGTGGAGGTCTTGCTGACCCGCGTGCGCATTGGACATCTCTCACTCATCGGTATCGCTTGCTACTTGATGATGAATCTCATTTGTTTGGAGTATAGCTCTTCTCTGACAGTGCGTCACCTACTAACTGAATGCAGAAAATACACCAGAATACGGAGACAAATTTGTCTGGCTGCAGATTTACCAACATTTCTCGGAAATGAAACAGATGATGTTAATAAATTATTGAATTTTATAAGTAGATCATGGTTTGAATTTGCATTCTTCTTTTCTCTTCCCTTTCTTCTTTCTTTTTATTATTCCTTTCTGTAGTTTGAAAATTATAGTTTTCATAATTTATTTCATTTTCGATATAATGTTTCCTTTTGCAACAGTTTCCTTTTCTTTCCTCTCATCTTTGTATTTAAATATTTGTTGACTTCAGTAGGGTTTTTTAGTGGGTATGGTTGACATATTCAGCGAGTCCCACACACAGGGAAGTCTTTACGGCTCTTCCCTATGGTACGAAACTGCATTTTTTTTTCCCACCTGCAAGAGTTCTAATGGCCTAGACGTTGGCAAGCTCTAAAGCCCCAAGGAAAAAAATTAAAAAAATAAATGTGGTTTACCTTCTCTTGTTTATCTAATGCCCTTTGTTAATCATGTGATGTCTGTGCAGAATTTTGTTGTGAATTTTTTTCACAGTGTAATGTATTGATGGGATTTGATAGTTTTTTTTTATTGATTTCTTGGGACTCCAATGTTAATATGTATTTTTACTTTTTCCAGCTGTTATACATATTGCAAATTGTTAAGAATTCTGACGAGACATGTGCATTTATTCAATGTGTATCTGAATTTTCATTACCATATCCTATCTTAAGCTTTGGTATCGTAGATGCTGGTCAACGTACAATAAATTGTTCTAGTCTTGAAGATCTTTGTAGTGGTAAGTGCTTAAAAATCTGTTCTTATTATGCACAAGTATTTTAAGGATCCCTGTTAGTACTGGTAGTTAATAGAAAAATCATTCCACATACTTTCTAAGAAATTTGTTATGAAAAATAAAATTTACCTACCTTGTAAGCATTTGAAGACTTCCTGCTGAATGATTCCACTGTATGAATTAAAATAATGTTGGACAAGAACGTTNGCTCATGCGCTTACCAACTGCGCCATCCCGTTCGCCTCCCGGGCCCGTCTACCATTCTCATTCAACTTGTGAAACCCAAAGACCTCTGAGGTGGTCTCGTAGAGACTAGATTCCTCATCTGAGGCGACTCCCTTAGGAAGTACTTGATTTGGGTATTATTTTCCATTTCTGGTTCACAAACATAGAAATCTCTTAGATTACGGTGAACCTCACTGCCAGGTAACAGATTAATCATGTTACGTCAAATGAAAAGCGCATGAGCGCGTAGAGCTCAAGGTCCCGGGTTCGAATCTCGGTCCCGTCTCCCATTTTCATTTGACGTAACATGATTTTTCCAGATTTGATAAGGAAAATTAAGACGTGTTCCTCCCATCTTCCACAAGAAATAGTATACACGTCATATCAAATGTAACATTAATGAGATGTTAATAGTTAGCTAATGCAGTCCGTTTTTGGAATGATTCCTGAGGCCTGCAGTGGTTTTCTTGCGTCAAAACGTGTGTTTACTTGCACGATTTCATATTTATTGCACTAATATTCCGTTCCCCTACCTAGTTTTTCTATTTGTTTTTGGATTCAATTTGTCAGAAATTTATTCCCTCTCTGCTTGGATCATTTTCATTTTTGCACTGAGTAATGGCAAATGTTTTTAAGAATCCTGAAAAATTGATTTTAATGCACCTCTACCAGCTTCTCCAGCAAAAATATGTTCCTTCATATACATCATAATTGTACTATCTATTCACAAAGTTTTAATCAATTTGCAAAGTTTTAAGAAATAATTTGAGTTATTTTTTGTAAATTTTCAGTATTTATAATATCTTTGTCTTTAAAATGAAATAAATATTGCTTGTATTACAAAATGTTTCTGAAATTAATGTCTCCACTTTTTCATAATCACTTGGTATAAACAGACACATAGACAGAACTCTTGAATGATGTTTTTTCCCCAGTACCAGAGAATAAATATTTCCATCAAAATCTTGCCACCATGAATTTTCAAGTATACTGCGCTTGTTGAGCACACTCAGGGTTGTGTGATGTTTCTCCTAGCCCCTTCATACAATTTCATGTAGTTTTGTCCATAGAAACAGTTATGAAGGGGACAACCATACTCTATACGAGAAAATTTCAATGAAAATCTATTTCTATATTTGCATTGTGTTTTCACTAAAAATTCAAAATTTCAGTTTGCAAGAGACATAAAATTTATAACATACTGGCTTGTCTGGACTGTTTCAGACAATTTCACCAAGATTGATAAAGATCTATTGAATGAATTTTCATGTCAAATATTCTTTCAAGTATACAATTGTAGTAACTTACAATTGGCTGTTGTGGGGTATTGGCAACTTTATCAAAGAATGATACTAACGACATTTAATTTATCATTCTTTCATTCATTCACCTTTGTGAATTAAATGTGACTTCATGAACATTTATCTATGTATATTAAATGTTTGTAAAAGTAAAAATAGACCCATATATGTTAATGTTTTTTTTCATAGTTATAGTCTTCAAAGTACCATTTTATACTCTGTTATATATAATATATTCAGTGAAAAGAAATAGTGTAGCTAGGTGTTTTTTATGAAGATACTCAAGTTAAGTGGTGTGTCAAGTTATTTTTTTTATTGTATTTGTAAATGGGAAATGTAGCATGCTATTGAAGCTTGGAGCAATAGGAGTTGGGTGGTAGGCTATTGTTAGTAGGTGAACCAGTTAGCTGGGTTTACCAACAACTTGGCCCACATGGAGGGGTTAGTAGGAGTAATTAGTAATAGTGTTAATGAGCAGTAGGAGAGGGGTTCGCTTTTCAGTAGTCACAGCTATATGAACTTGGACATTAATGTAAAAAGCTACAAATTTTTTCTGGCCACACGGGAAATTGAATCCAGAATGACTTGGTCATGAACAAGAACTCTAACACATGAGCCACCAGAGGGGCTAAGTTTTTTTATTTCACTCTGATCTACTGGGTACTTAATCAATTTAAATTTCTGATTTTATCAAGATCAAGCAATATAATTAATTTTCCATCAAAGAATAGCTTAGAAATATTGATATTGAATTGTTTAATTAGAAAGACCAGAATTTTACTTCAGAAACTTCATCATTTTTTCAGTTTCCATAAGTATTGATAAATTCAAAAATGTGCAGCCGGGAAAGTAACAAAAAAAACTTCAGTATTAAAATTTTTTGTCACAAATATTCAAATTCTATAGATGTATTTATTTTTCCAAATTCAAAAATAACCATTTTTATACATTTGAACTACTGAAACTATTCCTTGTGTGTGTAATTACTGTTATTTATGTCTATTTGCAATTTAATCCAATGTCAGAATTTCCTGCAGAGAAGTGCATTAGAGAATGATTTGTTCAGAAAAGATTCCCAAAAGTAAAAAATATTCTCTCTGTGTGTTGCTAATTGACCATACATTGATAAGAAATAAACATATTTCATGCTGACTGAAATGCGTAAGATCATTATCCAGATGCCTTAAAGCTGTAAAGACAAATCAGAAATGCAGAAACACAATTAAATGTCAGGAAATGCCAACATACAGAGCCATTGAGAGAACTTTCTTATAAGAAAACGAAGATCTTGGAGAAAGCCCAAAAAGTTACTTTTATTAGACTTGGAAAACTCAAATAAATTCAAACAAGACTGGTATTATAAACCATTGTAATTATTGTCTTCACATTTAAAGCATCTTATTATTTATTTATAAGAATGTTTTACATTTTACTTAACATTAATGGTAATTTATTTCTTCAATGGTGAGTTTAAAATGTATGTTTAATTTATATTACATGATAAAATACACAAAAGTAATGCACATTGTGTATTATTTTTGTTGCAAATTTGCAAATGTTCCAATTATTTAATAATTTCAAATTACTCACTTATTGTTGATGCACTGTATAACCAACTATAACTAGTTGACTGTGATGCGCACAAAAAATCAGAGAAGAATTAAAATTATTCTCTGGAAAACCTGGAAAAGTCAGGGAAATTTGTTAAAGAAAAATACTGGCCACCCTGATATCTGATGTAGTTTGTTACTCTTATTTATGTTTCTTACACAGCTCATCAATATTTACTTCACTTCTTCCTTCACTTGTTAGAATTCAAATGCTATTGATTATCCTTTCATGCTTTCATAGCACTTTTCATTCTGTTGTTCATTCTTTCCTACCTCATATATGAATGCATTTTTTCCCCCACTTCACTAGGCAAAACGAGATCATGGGCTAATATAGGCCTTCATAAAAGTTTTCTTTTTGAACTTAACTATTGACAATAACAAGTAGAAATGATATGAAGATTATGAGTCGAAGGTGAGGTGTAATTTCAACTATCTAATATGTGTAGTCAAATCTAGCTGCTGAATTATTTAGTAAAAATTATTTATGTTGAATAAAGAATAGAAATTAAGGAAGAAAAGAACGTTCTTGTTTATTTGAAAATTAATTTATTGTATGTCTGTATAATTCCTTCCTATTCTCCCTTTTCTGCAGGATTTATAGAGGGTTGTTTGTTTAAGAGTACATTTTTCTTTTATTTGTTTTGATATTGGTCCATTTTTGTATGTATGTTTATGTAATGACTTTCAGAAGATGGGGACGAAGAACCATTACCTACAGTACAGGCTGTTGTTGTTCGGATGTATTTAGTACAACCTAAATCTTTACAGGAATGTCATATTGCATTCCAACCTCCTACTCTATCATCAGGACCTATCATTGAAAAACTTAATACAGTGTCAAATGATTCTTTGAGTAAGTTTGCTTCCTTGATTTTTAATGTGGGTCCAAATAGTGTTTATAAGTATTGTACACAAATCATTCTGAGGTGTTTTGAATTGTTCTAGTGTTTAAAGATGGATTTTCTGATGTTTCAAGAAGTATTTTAGATAAGTCTGATATGGATGGATCTGTCCAAGAGCTATCAGTCAGTAGAAATTCTCAACTAAATCTCATGACACCTGATGCATTTAATTCTCCTGCTAAGAAAGATAGTCCTGGTGAAAGTGTAAGTATTTCAATATGAATGGCAAATTGGACAGTGTTTTGCAACAAGGATCCGACCCGTAATCGCAAACTTTTGAAAAAAAGAAGGGGAAAAAAAAACAATTTTAACAGCATTAAATTAAAAGTTGCCTGTTTAGTTTTTTATTTCCATAATTTACTGGTTATTATTATTCCTAATAGCAACTGTAATTTGTTAGTACTTTAAATATTACAAATTAAAACTTTTACAGATTAAAATATACATTGTTCCTTGTTACAATACATGCTACATTACCTTATTCATCATTTACTCCCATTTTTGTATTTCTATGTCATATTTAATGTAGGAAAGTCAACCTCTTGCAACTTCTGAGCCTCTAGAACCTTCTGTCCAACGAGAGGGATGTGCTAGTGGTGGCTCCAGTCCTAGTCGAGAAGTTCAGCAAATTCTTTCTCTAAAAACTACTTCTGATTTTCTACAAGATGATATTGTAGATGTAATGGATCCAGTTGTGTGAGTTCTTTTATTTCATAAAATTTTAAAAATACAGTTAATAGAACAAACGCATTTATCTTTAGGGATGTTTTGTCTTCATGTATTTTCTAAAGATTGTAAAAGAAATTACTTATCTTTAGTTTTAAATTTATATTTATTTCTTTTGTTATATTTAATAAACTATTGTTTGAGCTTGTACTGGAATTTTGAATGAGCATTTCCCTTCAGAAAGACTTTGATTTTAGTAAAAAAAATTTCCCCCAAGTTTTTCCTCCTTAAATAAGGAGGGGGACTATACTGGGTTAATATGATACTATTTGTAAGTGTGAAAGGAAAGTGTTATCTGTGTGAATGTGAGATGAACAGTATGGGTACTGGAGGTTTGGTTTTATGTTAATTTAAATCTGAATGATAGAAGTATTCAAACCCCTGAAAATTTAACTCCCCTTTTCTTATCTCATTAATGAGATACATAAAGTATAAAAGATGGTAGTGTAGGTGATTGGGTAGTGAAATGTTTTCATAATTGCTGTGATACTTTTATTGTACTACCCTTCTCTCTTCTTGAAAAGTGTGAAATTAGTTTTAGAATTTTGACTAATTAATTTTACAAATCATGGTTTGGGGAAGAGCAGATTGCTTGTCATAAGTAGAAATGAATGAATGTTTTGAGAATTGTGTTGTGTTTAGACTAATGTGAATTATGTTGTAGGTTATCACCTAAAGCATCATCACCAAAAGAGGAAAATCAGTTTGGTGTATTATCAAAGGAGAAAACTGGTGATGGATGGCCTCAGATTCCGTTGGCACTAATGACAGATATACACAAATCTGTTACATCTGGGGATGAAACTTCCAGTAAAAGGTGAACTGCACTTGTTTCATATAATCAAAACGCATGACATGCTAGAGAAAGTTGCTATCTATCGACAGCTGTGGTATAGTGGTAGCGTCTTCGCTATGGGGAAGAGTCTTTACGGCTCTTCTCTATGGTGTGAAACTGCATTTTTTACCCACCTGCAAGGGCTCCAATGACCTTGCCATTGACGAGCCCTAAAGCCCCTCTCCCCACACACACACACGCCAAAAAAAAAAAAATTAGATATTTTCTCATTTTCAGAGGACAAGCTGGAACTTCTTGTTCTGAAACTGAATTATGTACCACGCAAGTGCTGAAACCAAATCATATAGATCCTTCTCTTGCAAACTTGACTGAACAATTATCAATTATTGCTAATTCTCAACAGGAGATGCAGTCTCACATTCAAGTAAGTGTTATGTACTCTTTCAAATGTACTAATGTAATGAACTATATTAAAATCACTATGTACATAAGTTTATAACAATTTACCTATCGATCGGGAGCACTGTTTCAACAGACTTACTCCCATTGTCGTCCAAGTTTAATTGGAGCTCCGTGATTTGGATGAACTTGTGGTGACTTGTTACAGTGAAACTTAAAACTGACACTCGTGGGGTCATAAAATTTACATGCTTTTGAAAAATAGAGAATTGTCCACTTTTGGAGAGTTAAATTCAATTAAGTGTGTATAAATAAAATGTATTTTGCAAAAATAATGGACAATTGTACTGTTTTAACTTAATAATTCCCAATTAAAAAATAGAACTTATGAAAATTCATCATAAACTAATATATATTTGAATGTTTTGAGCCCAGAATATTGAGGTCTTTCCAAATATTGTGTGTGTGTGAAGTGTAAAAAAAAAAATCATCAGTGAATTGTGAAAGTATCAGAAGAACATTATGTCAGTTTTCCATGCAAGATTAAGTTTGGTTGAAGAAACCTCTCTTTATCCTTCTTCATTCTTTTCTTTTGGTGGAAGAAACCTCTCTTCATCCCAGCACACGAGTCATCACCTTGCTCATTGCCCCCGTGCTGTGGGAATTGTTAGGAGAGTCACCCCTCCAATTCAAATGCATGCGCGAAGTATCTAATGGAGAAAGAGATCCAAAGGAACCGAGTTACGGATAGTGTCTCTTTCCCTGAGGCTAGGCGTCGCTACCTGATAAAGCATCCCATCAGCATGCTTAAAATGTTAGCATCAGCGACGAACTCTTCGAAACGACATTTGGGTGTCAGGTGAATTTTGAAGAAGTGCACAAACCAGCGAAGTGTGACTCTGGAAACTAGACATGTTTAGACGATCCTTCCTGTTTCAAAAAAGAACTTCTAGGGTGTAAAATAATTATACCGACCAAGTACAAAATTACTAAGCCAAAATTGACATCTGTCTCAACCTCTACATCCACACATGTTTCAACATCTATTACCACTACAAGGTACACAGTCCTCTTTTTCCATCCGTGGTCTCGATGTAAATGGACAGCTTGAAACTTCACCCGGAGCCATCGCTGAGGAACTTGCTTCGCACTACGAGAGTCTCTAACTCCTCTGGTTTTTCTCCATTGTTTCTTCAGTAAATAGCTTGCGCAGAAAAGTGTTATTTGGATTTCTCCAGTTGCAGAGACGAGGAGTATAACATTCTTTTCTCTATGACGGAGCTGACCTCTACCCTTGTGTCTTCGAAAGATACAGCTCCTGGTCCAGATCAAATACATAATGCGATGCTAAAACATCTTCCAGAGATAGGCATAAAAAATTCCTTCTGAAACTATTTAATTGTACTTGGAATGAGCGTACCGTCCCTACTCAATGGCGTGAGACCATAATTATTCCACTTCCGAAGGAAAGAAAAGATCGTTCCAATCCATCGCACTTTCGACCGATTTCTCTGACAAGCTGCTTTTGCAAATTGTTAGAAAGAATGATCAATCGTCACCTTGTTTGGTCTCTGGAATCGCGAAATCTTCTGACCAGTATCCAATGTGGTTTCAGGAAACAGCGGTCAACGCTCGACCACCTTGTTACATTGTTATTTACCATCTCATCAGCGTTTGTGTTAAGGGAACACCTCGTGGCCATCTTTTTTGACCTGGAAAAAGCTTATGACACAATCTGGAGGTACGGAAACAACTATTTTCTACTTGAATCTTATGTAGTGAAACTGATGGGGGTTTCAAATCACCCCACTCGGCAACACCTACATTCTCCAAAATTTTACGCTGCAAAACCTTCGTTACCCTGCTCAGCAAATGTCCGTTTTAAACAACTGCAACTCATCACACTACCTGCTCCTGTGAAATACCCACACTCTCTTTCACCGCCTTGGTCCTCCATGCAACCAACCATCGACTTTTGGCTGTCTAAACTTTCAAAGCAAGACACTCCTGCTGCTGTGTACCAACAGCACTTCTGAGAACTAAAAAACCTCTATTTGGATCATAAGTTCATATACACTTATGGCTCAGCAATGAATAATTCTGTTGGTGCTGCTTTCCACTGCCATAGTGCCACCCATTCTTTTCGCCTCCATTCCTTTTGCAGCGTGTACTCTGCTGAAAAATTTGCGATCCTTGAGGCGCTGAAGTTCGTTCAGCTATCTTCAATTCGGTGTGTGGTTCTCTGCAGTAACTTTTTTAGTGCTCTGTGGTTAGTGTCTTCACTGTAATCTTCTGACACCCTTACACTGACAATTCTGAATGTAATAAGCCATCTAGTATTTCAAAAGTTGGAAATAGTCCTTTGTTGGGTTCCTGGGCACGTGGGTATAATGGGTAATGAAGAAGCTGATGAGGCAGCGAAGCAGAGAACACAGAGGGCAGACCGTGACCTTTCATCTGTTCCTATATCAGATTCAAAGGTTGCCATAAGATCATCTCTTCTTGGGACATGGCAAACTGAATGGCAAACTTGCGCCTTCAAGCTGAGGAAGGTAAAAGACTCCGTTAAGACCTGGGCATTATCATCACGTGCGAACAGATGTTAAGAAGTAATCCTTACATGTCTTTGTATTGGTCACTGCTATCTTACCCGTGGTCATCTCGTACGCGGTGAACTTCCCCCCATCTGTGAAACTTGCTTCACAACACTTACCATCGAACACTTTCTTCTGGAGTGTCTCAAATATACTACCTGCCGACGGCGACCCATCTTGTGTTCTGGAGTGTCTACCCAACAGTTTGAACATTGCTGGGGCAAAATGAACCGATTTTCATATGTCTTTTTAGATTCCTTCAGGAATGTGGCCTCTGGAACAGTATCTGAACTTTCTTCATATGTCATTGCTCAAATCCATACACGGAACGGGGCTCCTCCTGCAAATTCTCGGGAGGGTTTGAATTTAAATCTTTTTTTTTTTCCCTTTACTTTAAATTTACATTTTTCTCTTTCTAAATTTACTTCTTTCTTTGTTTTTGGTTTTTGTAATGTTTTAGGAAACTGCTGCCTCTTTTTTTGTGTTTTTATGTTTGGATACATTGTATGTCAGGAGAGTCTTTAGTGGGTATAGTTGAGTCATTCGGCAAGTCCCACATGCGGGGAGAGTCATGCTTACTCTCCTTAGTGCATAACTGCATTTTCCCTACCTGTACAAAATTTTAGGGCTCTAATGACCTCGATGTTGGCGGGCCATAAAGCCCCACAAAAAAAAACAACTTACTTCATGCAACTGATCAGAATTAGACACAGCCCAAGCGAGAGCAATGCAGCACCTTCTGTTTTGTTTAACAGAAATAAAACTGGCTGTATTACCAGCACACAAATAACTACAGAGATACAGAGGCTTTTAGGGTCTTCGTCCTTACTTGTCATCATCAAACCAAATTTCAACAAGTATAAATGGTCAGCCTGTGTGAGTGTGGATTTCAGTTCTGCAATATTACTGCTTGTAAACAGGTATCAGAATTGTAGCAGTAGAGGATGCAATTACATTATGACCAACTATGGACATATGTGCAAGCAGCATGGCAGACTATTCCCCAGAGATTTATGAAACATCTTCCCCGATTCCATTTGGGCATATAGGCTCCTATTGAGATACTTAGAGAAGATTCTTAGCTATATCTTATCTTGTTGTACTGATTTGAAATGATCCTGATTTATACAAATTACTAAAGTTATTATACGAAATAAATTTCATTCCATTGACACTGTTCATTCATGGTGATGTAATTTTTGCAAATGTGAGTGTATCATTAATTTTCTGTGTGCTTACTGTCATATTATCAGAATGTAATATTTTCTCAAGAATGAAAAAATTTGTTTAATATGGTGTCTCGTTTTCTAACTAAGGATGTTCATGCTGAATTACTACAAATTCGTCAACAAGTATCATCAGTTAAATCAAGTGAATCTGCTTTTGTATCTCATCTGGATACTTCTCTTGCACAACAAAGAGCTACAACGGGAGCTTTGCTTGACAACTTTGCTCATTCTTTAGAGGAGAAAAGTAATGTTAGAAATGATGCTGTAATAACATCTCTCTCTCAAGACTTGGGAAATGCTGTGATAGGGAAACTCCAGGAAATGGTTATGGCTGAATTTAAAAATTGCTTGGAACCAGGTATGGGCTATGTGTTTTTTTTTAATACATAAAGATGTATGCTTAGAGATGAACATTTCTTTTTCTTTTGGAGAGGGGACCTCAATATTGCCACAAAAATCTTACAATGCTCTGTCTGATTTTTCATTTTGTGACCCTGCCATTGATTTAGAAGCATAATATTGTTATGCTCGTTGAAATCAGACAGGCTTCTGATATGGAACAAGAAAAGATAATTTTGCTTGCAAACACATCCTGCAAATCTATGCATTTGTACCCTTTTGGTTAATTATTTGCAAGTACATTTTTATTCCTACACTTGCACCTAAAGTAAAATCAATTTATTAATTTTATGTATTTTATTAATGATGTGGAGGGGAAGTGTAACAGTAAAAACCATGTATACATTTTATTTTATTTTTTTGTTTTTAATTTGTTGTGTACGTGATATCTTGCCTCATTTAATATTATTCTCCTTATGTTCTTAGTGTGTTTATATAACTACAATTTATTGTATTCTTCATATGAAACAAATCTTAATGACATGATTATACATTGCAAAATAACATAACATGTCAAAACAGAAATCATACACAAAAGTTATGAAAGTTATTGTTCTAAATACTCCAAAGAGTTTTTTAGAGGGCTCTAATGACCTATATGTTAGGAAGCCCAAAAACCCTCCTCCCCTCCAAAAAAAAAAAAAAACAACTCCACATTTTTCTCTTTCTGTGCATAAATTTAAACTCTCATTAGTGTATTAGTAAGAGTAGTTTTAGTATTAATCCTAAGATCATTAAATGCATTTATAACTGTATATTTAAAAAATAGATGTAAATAGTATAATAAATATTGTTGAATCTACTAGTTTAGAACTAACTTGTTTAATCCCAATATTAAATTTCCATTCACCTTAGTTTCTCTTATAAAGGTGTTTCATATAGTTGATTATGAAGATTTACTTTTTCTTTGTCTTTCAGCTGTTTTAAGTAGTATTGAACCTCTGAAACGCCAGCTACATGCAGAAATGACGCAAAAGTTATCTGCAACTGATCATCTGCTTAAAGAGAACATAACTAAGTTGGTGCAGAGCAAGGTATAATTTAGATGTTAGAGAAGTTGTTAGTATTATTAATCAATTATTATATGCTTGAATCAAAATTTATGAATCATTATTGGTATTTATGAATTTTTCAATTTAATTTAGCTATTTGTTGTTTGTACATTGTATTCAGTTTATTGTCTCTTCTTGGTCATACTTTATTTTTACTACATTTTTGTTAATAAAATATTAATTTACTCTTTCATTTAATTTTATATTCTATTGTAACACTCATTCTATTGTTTTAGTAGCTATGTGAGTAAGTTTTGATTTGAAAAGTGTTCAGAGGGAATCAAATTTTTTATTGAACTAAATTATTTGCTGTGTAAATCCTTTATAGGCAAATTGAATCATCTGTATGTAAACTTGTACTAATATATAAATTGGAGAGTTAGTATGTCTGTGTAGTACACGATGCAAAGACAAATTTGCATAAAGCTTTGAAATTTTGCACAGGTGTTCTAGGGGAGGGGTCTGTACAGAAGGAAAGCTGTTTGAATCATTAACTATAATTTTGGCATGTAAATGCACCAAACGATTACCCATGTAAAACATATTCTCATATTTACTCCGGGAAACAGTGGGGATGGTAACGGGCACCCCTCAATGGGAGTGGTGGGATAATGAGACCTAAATTTTTTATGTAAATGTATTGTTTTATGTCAAACAACAACAAATGAATTGCATTTTGTAGTGAATGAGTGAATTAAAACGTTGGGAGGGGGAGGATTCAAAAATAGAATGAAATGTTTTAAGGGGTAGGGAGACATTGAAGATTTCTCCCTTCGTTGAGTACCTTGTTAAGTGTACATAGTCCTGAGCAGGTTTGGAACATCTGAAATGCTCACAGCTTGAGGGGTGTGGGAGGAAACTGGGTTGGTGTGGTCTTCAATTGCAGATGATTTTGTTATCTCAGCTTCTCTAGTGGACAATTTTGAGTTTGTACTCTTGAGACTAGCTTTCACTGATGTCTGAAATGTTGATTTTTGCGAAATTTTCGCTCCTTGACTGGGGATCCCTGAGAAAAAAACCTCCTGTTAGGGTATGTCGTAAAACACATGCAGCATTCTCAGCTCCAGTCTCACTCTCATTTCAATACATTCCAAAACATTAAAGTTGTGGTGCTCTGGTAATTTTACCTCACTGTGTGTTATCAAGAAATTGTATATTTTTCAATCATAGATTGAATAATTAAAATATTGTTTAGTTACACAAAAATCTTTTTCAATAAAGCTATTTCAGTATTAAGTTGATTTCATTTAACATTACAATTATTAAATTAACAATACATAACTTTCCTTTCTTGTTTCTTATCTGTGTTGTCAGTTATTGATTATTTCTTCATTTTCCAGTCTGTGATGGAAGTACTCAGTAATACTATGGTGCTGGCTCTGCAACCAGCGTTGCAGGCTTGTTTTAAGGATGTTTTTTCATCTTTAGTATTGCCAGCCTTTGAAAAGGCATGTCAAAGTATGTTTCAGCAAATAAATGATACCTTCTCCAAAGGTACCAAGGAGTGTGAGTTCATTTACATTTTCTACTTGTTTTTGATTGTTTGTTTGTGTGTGCATTCTGAGTGTTATGTGGTGAACCGTTGTTAATTTTCAGATCTCCAGATTATGGATGGTCATTTTGATCGACAAAGAAGGCAACAAGAAAAAAGTAAAGATCTTTTAAATCAATTGCAAAACTTAACTGAAATGTTAAAAGCTAATTCAGACAGTTTACTTCTTGAGTTACGCCAGGAAGTGCAAAGACAGGTTCAAGCTGGAATTGTAAAGTTAGTATTGTGTTTATAGATTAGTTTGAAATATTTTATGCATTATTTTGTTTGATTTTTTTACTATCCATAAATATTTAATCATGGAGGAAAAAAATTATTCTTTTGTGTCATCATGATTATTTTGTTGTTTTGAAATGTGCTAGAGGTTTCTAAAAAACAAATAACTTAAAAATGTTTAAATAAGTTGCTATTCTTTTTGTAGCATTCAAGAGAATGTAAATCGCTCTGTTGGAGAATCGGTCAAGGAACACATATCAAAAGGATTCCATGCCCAGAAATCAGTTATTGAGGATAGTGTTATCACTGCTGTCAGGTCACGAGCTGTAACACCTGCTCCTCACTTACTTGATGCTCAACTTCAACAAACTCAGGTCCTTCAGCTAATTGCTCAGGGTCAGATAAATGCTGCATTCCAACAGGTATTTGTTAATCATCAAATTGTGATCACACAGTTTTTTAATTTAAAAAAATGCTTTTCTTACTCTTTCTACATTTACCTAAACATATTACTTAAAACCTCTGTAGAGTATGTTTTTAATACCATGCCATGCCCTGTACAGTCCTAAGCAATACAGGGCCATGCCTAAGATCCTTTCCATCACCAAGCAAAAAGTTAATTGTAATTTTTGTAATTTCACAGAATATTATCATGAACCATTTAAAATTTTCCTTTGAAGAGAAAGAAAACAGAACTGTCAAACTAAATATATTTAATTTTTAAAGTACACTAATTATGTGAACATTAGTGTAAACAATCATTGTACAGGTCGTAGAATCCAAGATGTAATACTTTATTAATATTCACTGATACGTGGCCAACGTTTCGATGCTAGTTTGGCATCATCTTCAGGGTCGCTGCTGTTTTTTAAAATGTTCTAATTATCTAAAAATTAATATCCATAAATTTTCTTTTTAGATATTAAAAAACATCAATTGTCAGAATAACACAGTCAGTGTTTTTTAATATTTAAAAAGAAATTTTTTGGATAATTAGAACACTTTAAAAAATAGCAGCAGCCCTGAAGATGATGCCAAAGTAGCATTGAAATGTTGGCCATGTATCAGTGAACATTAATAAAGTATTACATCTTGGATTCTATGACCTGTATAATGATTGTCTGTAATAATGTTCACATAATTAGCATCCTTTAAATATAAATATATCGAGATAATCAGTGTAGAATCAATATATCTATGTTAAATATATTTAATGCTTGAAAAAACACAAGCATATTGACATTCTATTAGTATTATAACTCGCAGCTAACTTTTTATCTTATCTAGGAATTTTTGCTGAATTTTTTGAATCCGCCTCTGCCTTAGGGCCCTTGATCGGAATTGATGGGATGGTCCCTTGCTTGCTTCCGGAGAGTAAATTAGTTCTTTTTCCTCCACGTGGTCATACGCAGTTTGTACTGTTTTTTGACAATAAATTTATTATTATAAAAAGCCATATGTTAAAAACTGGATATAATAGTTGAAATTTATTCCCATGTTGACTTAATTTAAGTATGGTTTATGACCATTAAAAAAAAAAAAACACAAAAGTAAAATTCACTTCAAAAATTTTTGGGAGGGCTCAGCTATTTCTCTTTAATTGTTCATTCTTGTGGAGTTTTATTTCTGAATTATTTATTTCAGTTGGATCTCGCCATGCTTGTGTATCACTAGTGCACAAATTGGTAACAAGTGAAATTTGAATAAAGTCTTATATATTTTTAAGTAATTACTTTATTTTTAAAGCTTCTTCAATTGTATATCAATACATGGTATAGTGCATTGACATCTCCAGAAGGCATACACCTGTGCACTGAGGTGGACTGTTGTACCTGAAAGAATGAGGGAATGAATTAACGAATAAATGAATGAAGTAACAAGTGAGAATGAACGGATAAAGTAATGTGAGTGAATGAATTAATAAATGAAAAAACGAGTGAATGAATTAACTAATTAATTAGATCTGCTAATCACTGTCATCTGGAGAGCTTAGAAAGAATATTTGTTTCAAAAATTTAAATCTATTAAATCTTGCACTACTATTTATTGAAATGAAAAATAACTTAATTGGCTAGTTTGTAAATCTACTAAAATGATTATCATGAAGATGAGGGAAAGATCTGTCAGAAACTTGTAGCCACCAATTAGCTTTCCAATAGTGTTTGTGCATTGTAAAATTTGTGTGTTGTGTTTTTGTTTTTTTTCTTGTATTTGTTTAAATAGATATTTTTGGTATGTTGTAGGCATTATCTGCATCAGATTTGGGATTAGTGGTATTAGTATGTGAAAAAGTTAATCCTGCCCAAGTTTTCAACCAGTCTCCATGTCCCTTACAACAACATGTTCTTCTCTCTCTCATTCAACAGCTTTCAGCTGATATGACTAATCATACGGAACTTAAACACAAGTATGTTTGATATCTTTAAAAATTTCTCACAATGAAGTGTTCATAACAGAATAAATTTAAATATGTTTTTTGTATATTTACCGAATTAGTTCATATCTTTGCTCATAATTTTTCCCCATCGTCATCTGAACCTCTGTTGTGCTGACAGCCAGCTGGGGCATGGAATTGTCACAGAACAGAGGTTCAGTCATGGTCAGCTGATGATGGGATTTAAGATCACCTGAAAACAATTTTTTGGTCCAAAGGGATTCGCTTGTGTAAAAATTAAGTTTGTATCACATTCTATAATCAATTTGTTATGCACTGTGTGGTTTTCCTTATAGTATATAAGTAAGGTTGATTTTTATGTATAATATGAAGAAACATTTGGAATATAATTTTTGTATATTTTCTCAATTGGAGTATTAACTCATGAATTTTTTGAACAGGTATCTTGAAGAGGCAGTTATGAATCTAGATCCCAGTAATCCTTTGACTAGAGACCACCTTCCCTCTGTTATCAACAATCTTCAGAGACAACTTGCTACATATATGCAGAGTAATCCGAACAACAAAATTACCAGAAGCATGCGTATGCTTCATATGGCTACTCAATCTCTTTTAAACTCATGAAATTTTTATCTATTTGACTGGTTATTTCTGTGCCAAGAATGAATGTTTGAATCAGACTTGTGAAATGGAAGATCAGACATGTGTATCATTTGAAGTATGTATAATATTTCATTTATTTACATTCTTTAGAAATTATGACTTCAATTTGAAAGATTATTTAACGTTTTTATGTGTTGAATATATTTAATTATGCGTTGAAAACCATATTCACCAAGACTGATATCACTAGAGTGAAGTAATATCTTTCTGTATGGATCTTAAATGTCTTCTGTTATTCTTTAATAGTTGTATGCTTGTTATAAGCAATGTTTTATATACTGTACACATGTAAAAAGTTTTGTAAAATACATATTTAGATTATAGTATTTGCATTTAAATTATTACAAAGTTGATCCTTATTAAATACTTTATTTATTTTTAAATTTTCTTCTTATCTCTTGTTCTTTGAATTTCTACGAGATATGCTTGTCCAAGTGATCAAGTTATTTATCTAGGACAGTGTTGTCCAACTGNTTTGTGTTATAAATCTATATTGTCATAATTAATACTTGATGTGGTGTGTCTGGTGAGAGAAAATAGAAAATTGTGTTCAAAATTACTCTGCTAAAAATCACATTATGAAAACATTTTCTAAAAATACTTTTTAAAAATTAAAGAAATACACTATTTAATTTTTCCAGCTTGAAATAATAAAAATTTGTTGATAAGAATAAAAATATCCCATTACAAATAAATAAATATGACCCATTAGTTTTATTTGTTGGACAACTTTGAAACCATACAGGCCCAATCTATAAAAAGTGTATAAAAAATGACCTTCAGGCTAAGGTACATTGGACAGCGGGGCTGATGTAGGACATTAAATTCTTTGAAAAATAAATTTAATTACTATGGATGGAAAGTGAACTGTAAAAATGTTGAAGGCTGTTTCACTAGGTACTACGTTCCATCAAAAATATGTTTGGATAAGAAGAAAATGCAGCGTTCTCTTGGTTGGAATACACCAACAAATTTTATTGCTCTTCTTACTTACAAATATTGGAATGTGAAAAAATTAAGATCAATTATGACAATATTTAAATTGAACATGAAACAATACTGTCATCATAGAACCTTCAGTATCTTCATCTTGTTATAGTGCATATTGTGAAATATATTATACTTGCAAAAGTGTCATTTAGAAATTCTTAAGATATCAATGGTGGAAGAGGGTTATTTATTACCTGGGCAGTAGGCATTAGCTCATTTCTTACTGCAGCCATTTTCCTCATCACGAGTATCCTACTATGTTTCTGGTCATTCTTTTCTGGTGACGGCTACTTTTTTTTAATTTGTACAATTAGAATATATAAATAAATTATGGTAGTAAAAAGAGTGAAATAACATTTGTAACTTAAATAACAATAACTAATGAAAGTCGTGTCGCCAGTGAGCATGAATTGATTTTTTTTCCTGTAGCATTTTTCACTCTTAATTTCAAAACTATATTACAATTGACAATTTTAAAAATAATTCGAATAAAGTCTTATTTAGTTAACTTGTTACCCTGTCCTCCTTCACGAGTTTTCTTTTATTATGATGTTATTGCATTCTGTGTCATCCATTTTTACCATGAAAATTCAAGGAAACCTTGGAAATTTAAAACTCAAGGAATCAAAAATTTTAAATTGCTGAATTTTTGATAAATTATAAAATAATTCAACCAACTTTTTTCCCATAAACATGTTGTGCAAAGTAAATTCATTCCTTATTTTTTAATATAATGCTAGGAATGTAAACGAGCAAACTGTAGGCTTTTGATAAAGAAACAATGGGCTCTAATGACCGATGTTGATGAGCCCTAAAGCCCCAACAAAAAAAATAAAAAATTAAGAAGCAAACTCTGAGGAAACTACAGTAGGGAGTTGGAAAAACGCAAATCTTGGAAACTGTTCCCTGTTCCACAATACAGCAACCCCTTTGATTAGTACAATAGATCATTTCATTTATTAGACCAGTTTAATTTACATAATATTACAAGTAATCATTAGTAAATCCCACAGAGGTAATCTGGGTTACCTGTTTGTGGGCTTGGTACAAAAAGAACTAAAAACTAAGAGAAAAATAAAATATAATTTAATATATAATCTTATAAACTTCATTACAAGTGAATGTCCAATAGAGTTTTTAATTTAGTTACATAGTTAAATTTCTTTTAATACTGCTATTAAAAATAGATTTTATTTCATCATAAATTTGATACAACCCATTTCTTTAACTTTATTTTACTTGTACTTCCATTGCTTAGGACTGTAAATTCATTTGGTAGTGAATTAAACACTGGTTTTGCTACTAACATTTTTGTACCTTCTTGGTATTAGAATACTTTTATTCCTTGTGATACTATTTGATTTTTAAAAAATTTCTTTTAGTTCATTGTAGTGGTATTTTAATGCTTCTAAAGAGAAAAGCTGATCTAAATTCAGAGGTTTATTATGAACATTAAATTTGTTTTTATATACAATTTTCAGAAGTTTATTCTGATGATTTTATAACAGTTTTAAACAATTTGAGTACGCTCCTCCCCATGCAGTAGTCCCATAGTTAATACTATGGAAAAATGCATAATAAAGCATCATAAGAGTTTCAGAGCTAATAATTTTGGCAAGCTTGTGGAAAATGTAAATTAAGTATTTCGTTTTGTTTAATATGTATTCAATATGGTTGTTCCATTTCATTTTGTAATCAAAAACAATTCCTAGGTATTTGCAAATTCAACTTTTTCTATAGTTTTACTATGTATAGAAATGTGCTGGAAATTAGGAACACTATTGCAGTAGTTTCTGAAAGTTATATAAACATTTTTTTCTATATTTAATGAAAGCTTATTTAGAGCCAGCCAATTACTAACATCACTAAGGTATTTTTTCATTTTGGTTTCAACTTCCTTCCAAAATTTACCAGTTGATATGACAGCCATGTCATCAGCAAATGAAATAATTATATCTTCGGGCATAGAATTTAACAGGTCATTAATGTATAATACAAATAGTAGTGGTCCCAAAACCGTGCCTTATGGAACCCCTGTATTTACTTCACAATATTCATTTATAACATCATTAATTTGTGTGTAAATAACAGAATTGTTTAGTGACGTTTGAATATGGCAATACAGTAAATCTATTTTTTTATCTGTTTGGCCATTTTTATGCATTTTAAGAGCATATTATTGGTCTATTTATAAAGAGCAAAAGCACAGTCTAAAATTCAAATTATTGAAAAACTATACTGAAAATTTTGAATTAGAAAATTTGATATAACATGATCTTGTACAGGAAAGTGAAGAACCAAATAAAATATTCAGATTAAAGGACTTGGTCATTTCATGTCAACTGAAGCACACACAAACATGAATTTTGTGTATGCACTATGCCAACCAAGGTCATAACACATCTAAATTTTTCCTTATTAGATTTACATAATTCTAGAGATGTGGAGTGTCGAAGTTTTGAGAATTTCCACTGACAGTGCATTTACAATTCGCCATTTTTATACATGTCTTCAGAAAATTGTAACTCATTATCTAAAAGAAGCGGGAACTTGAAAATTTGTATACATATCAAGTAAAACATTTTGTTGAGAAAAGAAATATTAGAAAAATTATTTTATACTGTGGAGGTCAGACAAATTAAAATTGTAGAGGAAAGTAATGCTTATTTTCCGAAAATTTGAAAATCCCAAAGAACAAATTGTTTACCAAAGGCTGACAATTTTGCCAACTTTTCTACCATTTAATTGAAGTTTATACTTAGAATTTGCATTAATGTCCTTACATAGAGAAATTTAATTTTACAATCACCTGTCGAATGAATTAACTAATAGATTAGTACACAGCAGTCAATGTTTATTACTGTAGTAAAATTTGCAACTCTTCTCATTTCTTTGAAAGACAATTTGTACATAATAATCCTCTGTTCCAGTGTATAAGAATTACGATTGCATACCCAAGAACATGTGTACACTGGTAAATCATGGACACAAATTGCACTGTAATTCAAGTGTATTTGATGGTACTTTGAAACTATTAAGTTTTAGTCTACAGTTTACAGAATTGGTTTGCAATTTCACATCCATCTGGTCAAAATACCAGACACATCCAATTCCTTTAGTAAATGATGATATCGTGTCTGAATTGCTTCTGGAGTAGAAGACTTCTAACAGAATTTGCTACTTCAGGGACACTGCATTGAGATTCCTCAGTGCACACCCACCACCGTCTGTTTTCAGACAGTCTCCTAATGATGGGGATGACAAGAATGACATGCGAATGAGGTGAAATGATGATGAGTGAATGTTGTGGTGCAACGAATAGCAGAGGAAATGGGAGTAACCTGAAGAAACCTGCTGCTAATACCACTTCGTCCACCACTGCGAATTCTACTTGGATAAGACAGGGTCTGAACAAGCGTCACCAGAGGTAGAAGGTGAGTACGCTAGACCCTACACCACAGATATTCCCCTTTAGTAAATGTCACATTAACAGTGCTGCTGATTTTATTAAGAGGAACATCACTCACATCTTCCCTGTTGTGTGCATCAATACAAGGCCAATAAAATGATTTTGATAGTCCGGGAGGATGCATCAAGTTTCTGGTTACATAATTTTCCAATTGAGGTAGCTTCTGTACTACATGGAGAAACCAACGTTCATTATATATACAAGCTATATAACTTTGTATTGTCATTTATTACATGGAAACAAGTGGTTGTACATGTTTCACACTGAAACTGAATACAGAGGAAAATTGGTTTTCTACTTTTTTGTTTCACACTGATACTGTCTTGTGAAAGAGGACTAAAGTGATGATGTCCCTGTGTACTATGGATTGTCTTTGCTTTAATGAAGCATTCTTCCAATTTTTTCCTCTTTCTTTTAACATTTTGCTTTAGAAGAAGCTGAAAAGTAATATTTTGTATACAAGATTTACAAAATTTGTATTCTTCTTACAGATAATTTATTGAATCTATAATACCCCTTTGAAGACTTTCTTTGGTAATTAGTCGCTTGACAGTTCCTCCAATGCCATCATATGGTGATTTGCCAAGGCTCATGGCAAAGAAAGACCTAGATGCTTTAAATGAGAAATCCTCTTCTTGATGACACTGAATTTTCAGAAAATTTTTACAATTCTTATATTTCCTGGCACAACCATCACCAAAGTAAAATATTGTTTTTATTGTTGTAAACTTCTCTCTTATGAAAGATGCGACTTCATGTTGAATCATGTACACAAAAAGGAACATCATGTGGCATATCATATGATAATATTTACAGATTAGACACTGTCAAGTTAGTTGTTGGAGACTGAGATTAATTGCTGAGTGTACAATACAAGCTTCTTTATCCAGTGATAGCCTCAACGGAAATCAAAAAAAACAATTGTGTCATTGGTTTTTGAATTTGCTATTGTTTCTTTTAGAAAGGTAACTGTGATATTGCAATAAAAGAATGGGGTATCAATTTTTCTAGGCTTCTTACTTAAGTATATAGATAGTCTTAGATATTTACAGTGCATGTTAGCATTTCAGTTCAATCAGTGCTCGCCCAGTGACAGAACTTTATTTCATCTGTCAAATCATACTCATGAAACTCCTCTTCTAAGACTTTCGTAAAATTTTCGCTGGATGCACAATTATCACAATGGTGTAACGTGCAATTTTGTGCATCTTTTGAGAAGACAAGTTAGACAATTCTTAGTAGACTTGGGTTACCAGCAAGGAGGAAAAGAATAACATTCTGATGTTTTGTGCACCAGCAATATCAGCCAATACGCACCATTTTGGTCTCAAATAGCAAAATTTGGAGAATTCATTAACATTTGCTTGAGGAAATTCATGTTGTGAAAAAAGCATGCATCTCCCTCATATTAAATAGTAAAAGATTTTTTGCTCATTAATATTCTTGGAAGTACTCTATGTATCTTTTTACCCAGGCATAACTCTTTGGTGTTCATCACTTAAAAACAAAAAATTTAATCGGCTCAATTGTTGTTGGGTCTAAGCATTTACCTTTTTTTACTTCAGGTGTCACTAAGACGCTCTCTTTTTTAATAAGTTGACGAGACTGTCTTACAGCATGATCACTCATTTCAAATACTTCTCTTACTTTTTCCCTGCTCCATGGAGCTGGAACTAATGTTGAAATTTGTTTTGTCCCTCCGCCTTTGAGTAATTTTCAGCTTTCTTATATCAGATCCATTAGTATTTCCAGATTAGCAGCTTTTTGGTTCATTTCTCTTTCACCGTCTTGTTTGCCAGAACTTACTTTTGGAGAAAAATCTGTGTCTGCAACTTTTGAAATTTTCCTCTTCAGAGCATTATAAACAGATTAAAATTTTCTTCTTGCATGTATTCTCTTGCTAAGTGAAGGTACACCATGCCATTTAAGTGGAGATTCCCCTAATTCACTGGATGAAGTGTTGAGACTGCAACGGGCATTTCCTTTGCAAATACATGCATCTAAGTTGGTAAGATTTTCATCATCGTCACTATTTTGTTTAAACATACAAATTGTAGTCTTTTTAGATGTATTTTGTTGCTTCACTATGTTTCTTCTACAGAATTTTTCCACAAAATGTATTCATGATTTAATATAATTTTATTACAACTATTTCATGTTATTTCAATGATATAGTATAGAAAAAAAGGTAAATATTAATTTTTTATTCATGGAGTTATTTTCTGTAAAACTAGTTTAGACTTTCATGAAAATATGAAAAATAAAGGGAAAAAATATGTTCCCAGCTACTTCTAAATGGGTGAAGATATAGTAACAATACACATTAATTGTATAATCAGAATATCCGAGTAGCATTAATTGGTATACAAGAAATAAATATCCATACAGGAACATAAATGTTCCAAAATAATGGTTTATTTATTTCTTAAATTATTTTTAAATTCATTTAAAAACTTCATTTGTAGCTTTAAAAAGGTTCTAGCCCCTTAAACGTATATCTAATTCCATCCCTATAACACTTCAATGCATTAAGGCTAAATGTACCGAATTTAGTAACGAAAACGACCACCATGTTGCGCTTCTAAATAATCAAAATTTGCTGCTCAAATATCTGCGGAACGAATGATCTGATTTTCATTCTGTAAACGCAATTTATTTTGTTTTTAACACAGAATTTGAAACACCTATATCTGCAACTCTTGTTCGATTCAATATAGGAAATAGAATTTCTATAACCACCAGAAATTATTTTTCTAAAACAGCAGGCTTGTACCGCCCTAGAGGTGAGTATGCAAGTGCTATAGGTGGTAGACCCATACCTTTTTCTAAAGAATTGTGGTCGGCAAACGAAAATTTGAGAAAATGTACGTACGCTACATGCCGCTATCGTTTTTCAACGCTCCCAGCGACCTCTCCGATCCCCTCTGCGCCTCCATCGAAGGCTGCATGCCCGCTCTCATTATCGTTCATTTTCGCTGCCCATCAAAACTTCAACGCACGTCTGTAAATGTTCTTAAAACTTTTGAACCACTCATTCGATTTACGTGATTCTTTTTCCAATTCGTAGGTATGTTCTCAGGAAAGGTTTTAGTATACATTTTGTTACTGTAGGAACAACAAATAACAGGGAGACGATATTACTGAATCAAGCCAGGAAAAAATCCATCTTCGGAGAGATTTTTGCACACGCTGCTTAAACGGTTAGACATAGGTTATAAAAAATGTATGGCAATAATGTTCATCTCAAAGAGTTCTACAAAAAAAGTCCGCGACAGCATGTCTATCTACAAAGATTAACCTAAATTATAAAAAAAGGTTTTAAAAATAGACGTTAAAATACTTCAACTTAAGAGAGTAATTCAAGTAGGTAAAACTAAATCTTCATCATATTAAATGCATTCCTTGTTTTGTGCATTTAAGAATGATGAAAACTGTCTTTAAATCGTAAAATTTGGACGAATATTTAGATTTTACAAACGTTTTAGTTTCACTAGTCTCCACCGCCACTCCGTGTGTCGCCTCGTGCAAGAATTACCATTGCCATTCCGAAATTGGTGTTCTATCACTGTATTCTGATTGAGAATAATACAATGTACTCGATAAGTCATTGTACTCATTCTGCAATAATTCCAAAACCGCTCCTCATCGTCTCGTAGATAGCCATATAAATTACGAACCTCACCAAAGATTCTTTCTTCTCTAATTTCATGAACCCAACGCCTATAGTCTATTATTTTCAACAAAAAATAAAGTGATTGAGTTCAAAATAAACGATGGCCTACTAACAATGACCTACCACCCAACTCCTAGCTCCTAACGCTCCATGTAGATAAGCTTCAATAGCACGCTACATTTCCCATTTACAAATATTACAAATAGAAATAAACAACGTTCCGGATTCGAGAACTCAACTACTTACTTGTATGAAATCGCGAACATCGCATCGCTTACAGCAGCTTAGTGTGAGCACTCGCTTTGAAACTCGAAACTTTCATTAATTGGCGTAGAAAAGAGAATCCATTAAAATATATACTTAAAAATAAAACATTATCGTGAATTGTTATACATATATTGTTGAACTAATGCCTGTATCATTGATTAAGTTGGCGCTGTTTATTTTATTATAAATGTTTTGAATAAAAATACAATGTGAACCATTGAAAGAGATTATTTTATTTACAACTCAGAGATTTAGATATTTTATTTACACCTGTAGCAAATTAGCGAAGTCCCCAATTATATACTTGGTGTTTAAATCACTAATTTTATGCAGTACTAACAGTCTCCTCAGTGGATCAGCAATGTTTGCATACAAAATCTGAGATATTTCAATTAGTTTGCAAGATATAGTGAAAATAAAAATGTAAAACCTTGCATTTCTCCCAATTTTATTCTTTTAAATTATAGTTTTGAAAAAAAACCTTTCTTGTGTGATACTTTACAAAAAGGAGTTACGTTGGAAAATTGATATATTTCCGTACGACAAACATTTTAACTTCACCTTCTCCAAGAAACTGCTAGTCAATATATGTTTATTATGAATTTTACAATATGAATAATTCTAACCGAACAGACCTCAACGCTACACTCCCTAAAACTGGAAGGTGGCCATCCCGCCACGAGATACTATACTTCAAATTTTCTTTCAATATATTCCTTATTTCATATTTTGTCACATATTTTTGTTCCAAATATATTTTACGAGTATATCGTTCATTTGTTAATTAGTGTACTCTTCTTCCTCGTATAAGCATGGATTTCTCGGAGACTTGTATAGTATATTTCCAAATAACATTTCATTTCCCTCGCGTCAAATTGCCTACTAGCAGTACGCGCACCTGAATTCATCGTGCCCCAATTTTCGTTTTACGACGCTATTACTTGACCAATGGATATTCCTATATATTNCGACGCTATTACTTGACCAATGGATATTCCTATGTATGTTTTGAGTTCATTTTTATATCCGTACGGGCGCTATAAGCGGACTTCTAATTTCAAGAGATACATTTACAAAATGTGACAAGTTGTAAAGAAAAAATTCATTTCTAATAGTTTCAAATTGTATATATTTAATAAGAACAAATCCATTTTTAGAATTAAAATATATGAAATTATTATGTGGCGCCATCAATTGATTTTGATTTACACGAGACAAACGGAACATTTAGCCTTAAGTTTCATCTTCTTCGAGAATTAAAATGTTTCACGCCATCTCCGCTTCTGAAAATTGGAGCCAAGGTTTCCCACCAGGCGCTCAGTGATGACCAGCAACTCCGCATTCGTTCTCCCAAGACACAAATGTACACTTTGCCTTAGATATCTTACGGGTAGGGGGAGGGTGTAAGATATCGCTACATGTAAGTAGGTCTCTAAGGACAGGCAGTGGCAACTCCATAGTCTGAAAACGTCATAACTTTGTAGTAGCATGGTTAATTATTTTCTAGATAACGTTACCAGTTATGTTTGATGTTGGGCACAATAGATGGCAACAGGATCCTATAGGTTTAGTTTTTGCCACATCATCTGTGCGCCACCTGTTACATTCCAGATCCCTCTCGTTTTAACTGTTAATTAAGCGTTTTCAGCACCTAACATTATTTAACCCAAACTACTTTTCAGTTACAAAGGGGTTATTCGCACAACTTGTGAAAATAGCGAACCCGCCGCGGGCTTACTATTTTCACAATGTGTGTGAATAGCAATACACTGCGTCGCTGATATCTAGGTTGGTGTATTTTTTGGGATAAAGAAGACAATATACAACAGTCTAATTTCCGAGTAGTATTTTGAGTCCTATTTTCTTTTCAAGTAAATAATAGATGTATTCAAATATTAGATTGACACTGCATAGTGCTCAGTAAGTAAAATTCCACTTGAGTTTTTATGTCACTACATATGGGTTTCTCAAATTTTCGAATTTAAGTTTATTTCAATCATTCAGGAATTCGTGGCAGATTCCAATCCCATGTAGTGTGTTTCATTCTAATTTAAAGTCTTACGTTAAATATCATTACCCTAATTCAGATTGTCATTCATATTCTAACCATACTCTACGACAGATCACCCTCGTGGCTCGTGAAGTTGCGTTGCGGTGAGTATTGCATAATGACACGCTCGTGAGTTCAAACTCACTTATAGAACCGTTTTATTTACTTCTATTTTTTTACAAATCTGTAGTAGACTACGCAACTTGTGCGATTAGCGAGCCCGTAAATGGTCTCACAATTTCCACAAGTTGTGTCAATTGTGAGCGCACAATTCTGGACGCGATTATTTGTGTCAATAGCGATATACCGTGGCAGCTAATAATAATAATAATAATAATAAGGTCTATATTTATGCTAAAACAGTGTAATTTAATGTTGTTAGATCTTTTCCCGCATCATGGGTCACCTGCACATTTGTTCTAATAATTATCCGCAACAGATTGTATTTCATACATTAGTTATGTCATTGAGGAATTCTTGTACACTGTAGTAGAGTTTCTGTTGTAAGAATTGTTTGTTTTGTTTTGAATGGGTTCAGTGTATTGATGTTATTTAGGTTTAGTGGTAACGCATTATATAGCTGTATACCTGCATTATAAGTGCTTTTTTGGCTAAGAGTGGATGTTATCTGTGGTAGATGGATATTTCTGGCCTGTCTAGTGTTGTGAACATGAACAGTGGAATTAAATCTATAGAGTGGTCCTTTGTCTAGTAGATCCTTTTTTACAAAGTACAAAGTTTCAAAAATGTACATGCATGGCAGTGGAAGTATTTTCAACTTTTCAAATAATGGTTTACATGTAGAAAGTTTATTAGTGTTGGTAATTGTTCGTATTATTCTCTTCTGTAAACAAAAAGTTTGTTTTGTTTCTGGTGCTTGTCCCCAAAATATTATACCATATTTTAGAATGGAATGGACATTTGCATAGTATACTGTTCGAAGGGTATCTGTTGTGCAATTTGCTGTTAGAACTCTGATGGCATAGTTTATTGTGCTGAGTTTCATATTCAGTGTTTGTAGGTGACAGTTCCATTTCATGTTATCTTGTATAGTAAGTCCCAGAAACTGTGTTGTTTGTTTGAAGTTGAGGTGTTTAC
>NNCF01128550.1:0-22298 GCA_002313205.1 Laupala kohalensis | reverse complement strand
ATATATAGGAGAAATAGTATGGGTCCCAGGGTGGAGCCCTGAGGAATTCCGTGAGTGACATGCATGGGCTGAGACCTGTGATGTTTTATTTGATTTTCATGCTGGTAGGATACTTGTACTATTTGCTGTCTTTCAGATAAATATGACTTTAGCCAGTTGTATCCTATTCCCCGAATTCCATAATTTTCTAGTTTACTGAGGAGAATTTCATGATTTATTATATCAAAAGTTTTTGTGAGATCTAAGAATAGTCCAACAGGGATTTCTTTCTGCTCAAGTGCAATTAAAATTTCATTGAGAAAAGCAAATAGAGCAGTTTCAGTAGATCTTTTTTCTCTAAATCCATGTTGGGAGTCTGTAATACTTTTGTTACATGTTAAGAAGCTTTTTAATCTGTTATTAAATAGTTTTTCTAGTATTTTAGAGAAACCTATGAGAAGTGATATTGGCCTATAGTTTGTTACATTATGTTTGTCTCCTTTTTTGTGAAGAGGTTTTATGATAGCAGTTTTAAAAATTTGTGGGAAGATACCTTGGGTCATGGAGTTGTTATACAAGTGAGTACATTATACATGTACATTGCTATGTTTTTAATGACTGTCTGGTATTTCATCAATTCCGGAGAATGTTTTGTTTTTTATTTTACTAATTATCTGAAGGACTTCTTCCTCATTCGTTTCCCTGATATACATTTTTGATGTTACATGAATATCATTTGGTAGTGGTAGTGAGCCAGACAGTGGCGCGGTGTAGCCGTGGTTCNAGTGGTAGTGAGCCAGACAGTGGCGCGGTGTAGCCGTGGTTCGTTGCATAGAGTTGTGGCCAACGCGATTCACTGCGTGGGAGTTAGCGAGCCAGCCATGTTAGAACAGGAGACAGGGAAGTTTCCCTATAATGTCCGAAAAAAATTAAAACAGTAGCGAGAAGCTTCGTGCAAGATTAAGCTTAATGTTATTTAACGTACAATTCGAAACCAATATGAAACTCTGTAATGCGTTGGAGTGAATTCTGCCACGAATTTCAACATGATTGAAATAAACTTAGGTTAACACGTTTATTATAATTGTCATGGAAATTTTGCAATTATTATTTATTTCAATGGCAGAAAACTCCAATGCTGATGTGAAAAGGCACATAGTTTGTCCAGAGCATTTTCCAGAGGAAATGTATGTTAGACATGATTCAAAGGAATTTGCTATGGCAACTTAATTAATCGTATCAAGATAATATGAGAAGAAATGGGATCAAGCTTGGATTCTGTAAGTATTCTTGAAGAACTTGAAAATGGAATAATATCGTTAACAATTGCATCTATGAGAAGCATCATATTTATAACCGACATTGTTGTTGAAATAGCAATAGAGAGGCACTGTGTGTGTGATATTAAGGTGTAAATTATTCTCTTTTTTGTGGGGCTTTACGGCTCGTCGACATCGAGGTCATTAGAGCCCTAAAATTCTGTATAGGTAGGGAAAATGCAGTTACGTGCTAAGGAGAGCCAACAAGACTCTCCCCGCGTGTGCGACTCGCCGAATGACTCAACCATACCCACTAAAAACCCTCTTGAATTAAAATATATCAAAACATTACAAAAAATGAAGAAAATGAAAGATATCCTAGCCCTAATAGCGTTGGTATCGTAAAGAACAAGAGGTGACCAAGGAAGGTCAGGAAAGAGAAAGGAAGGAGCCTTGCACAAGTAAGTGGAAGTAATGCCAGACTCAGCTCGGGGCCCCGTGTTTGCCAAACACGTACTTATAGATGTAAGTCCCCTGGGGGTAAATTATTCTTGTTTCCATAATTTTTTGTTACTTTTAATAGTAGTATTTTTTTCTGTGCTTAATCTAGTCACAGTTGTGCAAGTTACATTAGTATTCATAATTTATTTGCAATTGAAATATTTCTTTTCTATGTTCCAACTTGCAATATTTATTTTTCAATTATTGACATCCGACACATCTGTGTACGTGCCCTATGTATCCGTTACTTCATTAATTGCAATAGTTATATTACTTATCTGTACAGTCATCCCTGCGAAATCTCAAATTCAGAGTAAAAACAATAAAATACCTTAAGTTATTCATATATTTTAATTTTCTTTTATCATAAACTGTATTTGGCTAAACAATCCTGATATATTTTTTTATTTAACATTACACTACGTTGAGAAATTATTTCTAAAAATCAATATTCTTGGATGCAAATTCTGAATAAAAATTAAACAGGGATATGCCACCAGAAATCATTTTCATTTTTAAGATATTTGCTTACTTGAGATAATTAGTAGTACTAAATAAGAATTGATATTTGTAAATTAGAAAAAAAATGTCCTTAGTTCAGTTCTTTAAGTGTCAAATGTGATAAATAGGAATAATTTTTTGTCTGTCGAATGTGATAAATGTCACGCTCCTTGTTCATCAACACAAGATGATGCACGGATAATATTTACCAACCCAAACTTTTAACTACCCCTTAAGAGAAACCCCTTAAGGTTTCACAATTGGCGCATTTGGTATTGTAATAGTACTTTTAATTATGAATGATTCAAATACAAAAATTAAATTTCATGCATTTATACATCAACAAGTGAATTAGGGCTCTAATGACCTTGCCGTTGACGAGCCCTAAAACCCCACAAAGAAAACAAGTGAATTATCATTGCTGATGTAATGTGCTGGATTATTCATTAGTTGTTAATACATAATGTGAATTGATTTCCATATAATTCATACACATTATTTATTAACTCTCGTCCACAATTATTATTATTATTATTGTCATATTTATTTTTCTAAATAGCATAATTAAATAGCAACTGCATAAATTGAAATATACATTACGTTGTGCTTACATGGCAATGACTCATTATAATTTTGAATTCTCGGGCATCGTTAAGCCATGCCGACATCGTTCGCATTCGCTTGTTCGGTGCGGTTAGCGTTGCTCCGCAGAGTGAATGCGCTTTTAGGCACAAAATGGCGATCGGCGTTACTCTCCTTTTAGGTACTCTAGTAATTTGTCACCGAAGGATTTTATGGGAGATTGTACCCCCTGATAGTAAGCAGGCAATGGAATTGGGTTTGTCTAAAGCCGTAGTGGTGAATAAATCCCTCTGCTCCTTGTACTAGGCGAATTACATGCCACCATTTTTTTTGAAAGGGATGAAGTATCCAGGAAGTAAATGAAAAAAACGTTAAAGGCGGCTCTACACATTCGCTATTCGGTGAACTCCGAGCAACCGAACAGCGACTTGCTTGGCATTTCGCGAGTATTCGCCTATTGGCAAGCACACTGATCCAGACATGAGCAATTTCCCGAGCATGTGCTCGCTCTGGGAACGACGAATATTCGTGTTAATTATTAGGTTATGGAGAATGAATCTGAAGTAATCACACAGTCAGCTGCGTATGTAGTTGTGTCCTGTGAAATGTTGTTCAGTAAATGGATCTCATCTAATCTTAATTCAATCAATGAAATTAATTTTAATTCCATATGGATTTAGCTATGGTAATCGGTAATCTCGATTTTAAGAACCTTATAATCATAGTTTTTATCACTGAAAAAGAATCAATATTATATAACCATCTTAATTTGTGTCTCCACATTATCCCATCCTATGTATTTATTCAAATATCTTTCATTACATTTAAGTGTTTTATTATTTATTACCACCGTATTTTTTAATTTCACAATTTTTATTTCCTGAACATTTCATGAACAGGAAATATATGCTAATACTACTACAAAAATAGATAATTCTAATAACGTCAATACACGTTCAATACTGTGAAACTTTAGGACGCTTAATAAAAGTAAAATAAAGTGAATAAAAATGTTTGTGGTGTTACGGCACACCGCAAGCCCAGATGCGATGTGGGTATTTTTGGGGTAGAAGCGGGATTTACCATAAACCACAACCTTTATGGTAGAGTTCGCTGCCACCAGCTTGGTTTCCCCAAGCAATCAAACACAGTGTAATAATAAAATATTCCTTTAATACAAGTTAAATTGAAATCTGCGTATTTACAAATTTGAACGAACTCTCAAATCATAAATACAAGTTTGAATTTGTTATTACAGAGTTATTGCTATCTGAAAGCAACAATTACACACATATATAAATACTGGTGTTATCAATTAACTCGGAAATCTACCCAGATTATCCGAATCTCAAAAATTTACAAGTTGCTATCCCGAAATAACTAACTGTTCCAAGTTACGTCATTCGCGCCTAATAGCAATGTAATAGAATTACCGCAGTAATTCTCAGTGGTCTGACGACCAAAACTAACCAAGTCACATCTCAAATAACCGGGGTACTTCCACACACTCCGCAGAGTCTCAAGTCTGAAAGTCTTTGAGGATCTTCAATCCTCCCATTATATACAGAAGCGGAGGTCACGTGATCACGCCCTCGCTAACGCACTAAGCACTCTACATCATCTTGGTCACCCCTCAGCTTCTGAGAACACGGTGTCTTTACCGATACGCCAGCGTCCTTCGCGGGCTGGCCATTATTTTTGCATCCGCTGGAAATATTCCATTCACACTCGCTACGCGCTTCTGCAACATTCTTCTGAGGGCATTCCTACTCAATTTTCAGAAGAAGATGGAAACTGTTCAGCCTGTACACAATGAACGGGAAGGCTTAGTGGTGGGTATTTTTCCTTATTTGGCGGCGACTGGCCCGACCCTTAATCTCCTTAGGAATTTCCGGCTAGCAAAATGCTTGAAAATGTTAATATTTCAAAAATCGATAGTCTGCACTGGTCCTGATGTTATAGTGGTTTAAATCTCTCATCAAATAAACTTTATAGTCAAAAAGCAGTTGCAAACTGCGTATGAACACGTTGGAGATGATAAATGATGGGCTCTAATGACCTAGATGTTGACGAGCCCTAAAGCCCAACAAAAAAAAATGATAAAAGAAGTTTCTGCATCACTACTTTCTTACTTCAAATTTCTCTATTTTATCACTTCTAAAAACACTTATTACTTTGTACGATAAAGAGAAAAATTACGAATAATTAGTTTTTTCAGCAATTACTTACTCGAAATAACTTGAAAGCGTATTACTCATATACTCGTGATCCTTGGTATTCGTGAGAGCACGAATATGTGGACAGTGCCCCGAACAGATCATTCGTGAATATTCGCCTATGCTCGGCATCCTTTGATGTGTCTCAAAAGACCGACACGCTGCGGAAAACGGCAAGCAGTTGCTCGGAGTTCGCCGAATAGCGAATATGTGGAACCGCCTAAATGCAAGAATCCATAACTAAACAAATCTCTCTTCCGTATGATTGATAAAGTGAAAACCTGTGGAGGGAGTAGTTAGCAGGTAGTTAGTCCGTGACAGCGTGGTGACCTGATGGTGACAGCTGAAAGGGACTCGTACGGACTTATACGTAGTTCCGGTAATAATTCTTGCATGAACTTGAAAATGAATGGGAGTAATTTAATTAAAATAGTATACTAGTTTGTAACGTTATTGTAGGGATGTACGGGCAGAGTTTAATCGTCACTCCGGTTGCATTTATTCCCCATGCCAGCAGAAGCCTTGGTGACGACGTAAGGTCTTGTACGAACTAGAAATGGAAATCAAAACTAATTGAATATCAACTTGAGTCATTAATTGTGTAATCAATATGTCCGAAGAAGAAGTGTCTTTATCTGTTAAAGGTGGAAACGAAAGTAAAGAGAACCCTGAAGTTTCTTCAGGTGTTCATTGCCCCAAGTTGTTTACCAACAAAACTCAGGTAAGCTTGGGTCTTGGTTTTGTTTTTTCTTTCTCGTATATTCTTCGTGATGCCAAAGTTGAAAGATTCATATTTAACATTGTCGTTAGTGTATATTTTGTTGTTTCCTTTTGTTTAGATTCAAAACAAGAAAAACATACAAGAAAAGGAATCTTTCCAAAGAATTAATTTTCTCTTTCAGGTACTATTCATTCTTTCTTTATGGTATATTTGCTATTACATATGTCATTTGGTTTCATTTTTAATTTTTATATAGGCTGCCCATGTTGTAGCTGCTAGAAGTCCAAGAGCCCGAAGTATTTCTACGTATTATGGTTCCTTATTGAATAGCATTACTCAAAAAGCTTTAATTAGAATGTAAGTACTAAATTGTTTGTTTTAAATTAAATTTAAATAGCTTGTGAGATTTTTTTATTGTATTTGTTAATGGTTCATTTTTGGAGAATGTGTATCTGTACAGAGGGTAATATTTAGAACACTTCACCAAGAAAACTGGTGTATGGCTGAAAATAATTAATTTGTCATTCAGAATGTTATTAGTACTTTTTGAATGAGTTTCTTGAATGTTGCTGTAGGTTTTAAATCTGTTGATTTTTTTATGGATATTTAATTATTTTCTCATAGGTTTTTATAAGTAATTTGGTGATGTGTAAAATATTTTTCAAGTAGTTTAAACTTGGATGTTTTAGTTGTTTAAGATTCCTTGTTTGAAAATGCAAGGTTCACGTCTTCCACTATTGTTTGCTTTAGGCATCCTCATATGAAGAGACAAATATGCCGTGGTTGCCGAGGACTATTATTACCTGGTATTACTGCACACGTTAAAATTAAATCCCGTCCATGTTGCCAAGTTGTGTGGACATGTGATCTCTGTATGACTGTTCGAAGAATACCTGTTAAACGTGGTCACCAACTGTGGATAGAGAAACCAGAAGCAATGGTGTCAGTTCATCAGTGATTGCATTTAATTATAGACAGTCTTATGTAAAATGAACAAATTTTTTGTTTTTAAAACATTATTAAAATGTATTTTTCAAAATTTTTGTGGTATGACTTTATTTAACATGTCTCTTACAAGTTGTATGTATTAAAGTTGGATTAATTATTTCAGTTGTTTATGACTACTAATCTTGCAGTGATACTTATTTCACAATTTTTTAGAAAATTTACTTTAAGTATATAATGTTAGTGATTAATTCAGGCCATTTATTTATAATATTGACTTATGTTATAATGAAATTCTTTCTATGAAACATTTTAATTTTGGATGTGTTTTGAATTTTTTCATAACAATTTGTATTATTGTAATTAGTATGAAGAATGATGATGTATACTTTCTAGCCAAGTTTATCATAAAGCGTTTTTGGCTGCATGTTACATAACATCAATGCTCTTACAAAGAAGTAAATTAAAATAGTTGTGACACAATACAACCACACTTTGCTTCACATCTCATAGAAAACAACTTGGCTAGTAACACTTCATCTTTATTCAATTACTTTAATACCATTATAACACCACCTCTCCATTCAATTTCTACTTACCTTGGTAGTTTAATAGTTTATAATAATGAACACTTATTGCCCTTTCTGGTATGTTTAATCCTAACTGATATGATTATGAAATCTAGCTTGGTGACTATCTCTAAAGAATACCATCTCTATGGAACATCTCTGAAGAACTCTCTAAGGACAATCTCTACGGATAAGGCATATCCAGCTCAAAATGTAAGGCGGGGAAGATTTCTGAATTCAACCCGTATCAAGGAGAATTGAATGCCATACAGTAATAAACACTAGCATTAAAACACTATTTATTTAAAAGAATTAATTTTTAATCAATAGTTTGTAAGGATTAGTTGCAAAGTTTTCAATTGTTTCTTTTACTAAATGTTCCATACAGAAAATTGGGTATCTGCCCTAACTCTGAAGGTGGCAATTGCCCCAGCCTGCGTATGCCCTTGCCTATGGACCTTTAAGAATATCGCCATGAAATATGGCTTCAATTCATTCACTAATTTTTGCAGGGTAGATTTCAGTAATACCTTTTGTTAAAGTCCTTGTGTGAAGATGAGCTTAGATGTCACTAAGGGAGGAACACTGTTTCTGTAGAGAGATCAACAAATAATTTTATTTGATTAGTGGTTAACTTTTACTGATATTCTTTTAATTGATTGACAATTACTGATATTTTAGTTTTCATGGAATTGTGTAACATGGCCGGAAAGAGACAAATTATATCTCGTGAGCAATGTTGGACAAGCTCAACTAGTTTTTCAAGAAAAATTCTCGGTGCACATTTTTTAAATTTCGTTTTTTGTGTGTTTAAACCAAAAGTTTACATGGAACTTACATTGTATTACAATAATAAATTACTACATTATAAGTTCCTATAGTAACCTGTGTTAGGGATCTGGCAACTTAAAACTAAAATGTAAATAAAAAATTAATTTTAATTTAATTTTTAAAATCAATTGTTTGGTGCAATTAAAATGAGTCAAAAGAGATTAACCAAGTGTAATACAGCATTGTACATTTGATACAAAAATCTTTCATGTAATTAAATCACTTTTATCGTATATATTTATATATCAAAAATTAAGTGAAACTTAATTCATTTTATTTGATCCATTTTTAAAATTTGGTTTTAATAACTACTTTGGAATAATTCATAACTTTATATTCATTCGGTAAAAGGTTGAAAAGTTTAATAACAACTATCAAATTATTCTTATCACTAATTTTTAAAATGTAAAATACGAAGAGGAATGACCTTATTCCTCGTTATAAACATAGAGCCATTGAATTTATTCCTCAAACTAGAATAGTGGAACAAAATTGCATCCAAAGAGAACTGTTTTCTGATATTTAATGGATGTTAAGTTTATGAATCTGTTTTTGGAGACTATTTTGTGTATTCTAGTTTGAATTCTTTGTAGAGAATTTAGGTAGTTACAATAAGTTTTGATAAAATACATTTTCATTTTAGGAAGGTAAACATTTGGCAGACTGATTGATATAATATAACAGGATAGTAAGAACTTAGCATAAATACTAAATTAAGTAACTGAAAATTTGAGGATATCTTTCATATTTATGGTACTTAAAGATGCTCAAAAATATATTCGGTATTTTATTCAACTAGAGGAATGTGTATTAACCCATTGTAATGAAATACGGGCACTGTTTGTCCTCTACATTTGTGGAATTTCTTGACAAAAGACAGGCAGTGTCCATCCTATACATTGAGGTCAGATTTCAACTTATGGTTACTAGCAGTAGCAGATCTAGACTGTAATCAAGAGGGGGACTAACCAGAGAGCATTTTTGTTTATAAATTATAGTTTTACAACACAAATTTTATAAATATTATCTTTAAATAAACTGCAATTAACAATCTGGTATTAATAACAATAATTTATTAAAGTTATTAACATGGTTTAATAATTTTATTAATATGGTATTATTAATAATTATATTATTAATAACAATTATAACTAATAATTATTAATCTGGTAACACTTTTACAAAGTATGCCATTTACCAACTTCAATTTTATCTGTCAAGAGTTCAGGTCCAATGGGGGGAGGCTATAGCCCCCTTAACCCCCACCCCCATAGATCCACAACTGGTTTCTAGATATCATTCATGTCTTTATTTCTACTAGTTCTCCAAATCTTTCAGAAGTTCAATGTTAAATATTGATTGCTCTCTGCTGATATTTTATTTTATATTGATGTTTGAATAAAATGGTTGTAGTGTGTTGTTGATGTAAGAGATCATAGCGGAGTCATGGCATTTACGGAATAAAATGTTTGTTGAATCTAGTGAGTTTGCCATGTGGGTGATTGTCTAAAATTACAGTGATGAGGAATTGGACAATGTAGACATGGGTGATATTGAGGATACTTGTAGTGAAAGTAGTGAAGGTTCAGACAAATCGGAAGAGGACACCAAGAACATCACACTAAAAAAATTCATTCTAAAATTATTAATTTTTTTAACAAAACACAGGTAAATTCAGTTTATCTATTTTTTAATTGTATCAAAATAAAAATAAACATAATTTTAGGGAGTCTGAGAAATTGTCATTGAATGTGCTACTGGGGCAATGAAAATAATTCGGTCCCAGCGGTTGGAAAAATTCTACGAAAACTCAGACAACAATGGGCTAATAGGTAATTAAACTTTTCAAAAAATATTCTTGAAACAAAAATTTAAATTGAAGTAGTTGGATATCAGTGAGGCGATACTAGTATTCATTTTTAAGAATAAATGAAAGGTGAACTTTTCCCTGTCACTGCTCTAACTCCGGCTCCTACTTAACTGTTTTTAAATTGCGCTCTGTCCAAACTTTCGGCACATTTGCCCTTTGATACTAGGCGTTGTCAGGTACGTTCAACTCTCTTATTTATTTTATATTTTCATTTAGTTGCAGTTTTATCTCTTACTCACAGATTCATTCTACAATAATTTGTTGCTCTGTTTTCCAATACACTATTGGCCATAAGACATTTTCTGAGGTCCTCGAAAAGAGTAGTGTAAGAGGTAACATCTTGAGTCTCTTTACTAATTTTATAACTAACAGGTCACTTTGTTAAAGTAGAAGAGGAGACCTGTGTTAGGATCCAATTAGAGATTGATATATCTCAGAGAAGTTTTTTGATACCACTGCTCTTTTAAATATATATTAATGACTTTGTATGTTTATGCAGATGATATCTTAATTCTTTCTAGAAGCAAAATTCAAACTAAAAACTTTCTATATTGTAGAAAGAGTTCAATGTTTTATCAGAGTGGTTTCATGATAGGGGCCTAATTATTAATGAGTACAAAACTATATAGATAAATATAAGTGAAATATTACAAAAAGGAATGTTAGTACAGGAATCATATTCCACAAGTGTAGATGCCTCCATGACAATTTAAAAGTATGTACAATCAAAATGGTTGAAAGAAGAAAGCATCTGGAAATAACATTAGATAGACATGCAACATGGAAATAACACATTAAGGAAATTAAGAATTTGTGCATAGAATATTCTAAATGTCAAGAAGCTTCTACCCTTCAAGACAAGGGAAACAACCTAAAATGCACTAATTGAGTCCCAAATAAGATGTAGGATATCCACATAGTCCACAGTATAAAAATATTTTATGCTCCCTTTGGAAAGATTACTAAACAAAATAGTAAAGACACTAAAAACCAGTATCTCTCAATCTGTGGGAGAAAGCTACAAAGAAAACAACATCCTGAATATCAAACTGTTGTGCATGTTGACTATATTAATAAAAAACATGCACAAAGAAGAATTTCTCCTAAGATCAGTACATAAACATTTCAGTAGGAAGAGATTTACTTTTAAAATGCCCATTTCATAAATACAGTGACAGGAGTCTCAGATGCACATTACCATAAATACCTTGTAGAAAAAAGAAAGAAAGAAAATAATAAAGCTTGAAACCAAACAATTATGTCCTATTTTAGAATTAATTACACTTAACATAAAAAAGCATACTGAAGTTCATTAGTAACTTAAATGTATCTGTATTTTTTAATATAGTTTTCTTTCTCAACAAGCCATCTACTGTTTCCCACTGCTTGTTAAGGTGATGGCAGTGAACAATATAGTGGCCTAATCCATTTGGGCACTTGGGTTGAACATATTGAACAACTCCAGCAAGAATGAAATGTTGGTCCTGTATAAATATGTGTGTTCAAATCTTGTAAGACACTTGTCTTATTTGTCATGCAATAAGCATCACCAGTTTCAATGCACAAATAAGCACCTATTTCTTTTGTTAAAGGAGTAAACCCTCCACAATTTTGACTATAGATCTCAAGAGAATTGAAATATTTCTTTAATTCATTTTCTAAATTCAAAAATTTGTGTATATTTACTATATTTATGTTTGGTAGTGGAATTACAGATTTGAAATTTATTTTTTTACTACCACACATTTAGAAAATTCTGTCACTGATGGATAATGCTCCATCAACTTCGATAATTAATGAGTTATATTAACTTGAGCATCAACATATCCATTAACACAGTCAAATATTTCCTCTAAAATGTATGCTCTGTTTGTGTAGAGTAAATTGTTTACCCCAGTTTTTGAATAATTCAAAACAATACTGGGATTACACAAATATTGCTTTTCCATGGTCTCATCTACACTATCCTCCAAAAATGTTTTGAACTGTTGAACAACACACACGGCATGGCTCAAAAGCTCAGTTATGGCATAAAATGCACAAGTATTGCTGAACATCACAATTTTTCCTCTAACTTTCTTCTGTCTCATTTTATTACCACTTTGAATGGCAGATTATGACTCTTCATGAAGAATAGACGGATTTAAAGTTTTTGAATTTTCATCCTCATTATTACATGTTTTCTCCACCTCTCACTCTCTAACAAGAAGTGATGTGTATTTACAGGTTGTTGAACTCGGTTATTCTGGCACAAACTAAGAGCATGTAACCGAGCTTTAGCCAATTTCAAATCTGCTTCAATGACTACACAGTGTATAGCCACAAATTTATCTGCACAGAGAGGTGAAGTCACAGAGTTTTTAAATCCTGAAAAATACCCTTGCAGAAGTTGCCAAGTGTGAAGGGTTCTGGAAAAATGAATTCATGCAGTTCGTCCAAAGCGGAAACTCTCTACACAAAACATTCAGTTTTTCTGCAAAATCAAATGAGAAATAAATATTTTCTTGAAGTTCAAAATTAAATTCTCTATCAACTTTGGAATTAAGGTTTAAAGCACTGACCTTTAGTTTTAAATTATTTAAAAATTTAATAATTGGTCTGTCAATTTTTGTTTCCCCTTCTTTAAATTCTGGAACTATTTCACATTTACCCATTGTTTCCATGTTTCCCAACTTTACATCTACTTCCTCATCAATTTTAAATGTTTGCAGTCAAGAAACTATATATTTCAATGCTGCTTGACAAGAATCAGTTGCAAATTTATTTTGGACCACAATAAAGACATGAAACAAAAATTCTTCAAAATGTTCAAATCTTTGTATAGTTGACATAAAACCAACACATCACTTGTACAGGCCAATTGCCTGAGGTTTATATTTATTTTTGTCTAAGCAGGGTCATTTGGTGACTGCATTTATCAAGTGTGCGATGTCTGTCTTTAATTCTGTTTGCATGTGGAAAAAACAGTCTTTACCTTGTAAGATGTGGAAGCATTGATCAACATAAGTTGCCAAACTCACAGCATTAAAAGTTAAAGAAATGGCATTTTGTATTGCCTTTCCCATGTCAGTAATGACTGATCATGGTATCTTAGCTCCCAACTTCAGCCAATTGTTCAGCCAGAATACTAAGAAACTAGTGTAATTTTTTTCCCGTAATCACTTGTGCCACTGGTACTATTAAATTGTCTATATGGGATACCAGAACACTTAATGTGAAGTATTGCCCTTCCTTTTAATTTGCTGCACTACAGAGCCAGTAGCACCCAATGAAACTGGATTTTTTAATGATGTTTGTATATCATTGTAAACATCAACCTGTAAAGGAATAAAAAAGAATTTTAATTCATACATATTATTATTATCATCATGATGATGATCATCATTTTCAATATCAAATATTCTTTCTCAAGAGTAAAAAGAAATTGTAAGTTAAAATTTGTAAAATGTAAATGAAATTTTCTGAAGATTTTGTTTTTAGGAATCGCCCCCTTTTCAATCACTCAAATAAATTTATTTATTTTGGAGGACATTCATTATGAAATATTATAATGTATAATGTATTATATAAATTTACCTGTTATATTGCTTTTACTGTGATTCTACTTTCTTTGATTTTAAGGATGAAACAGCCATTAATTTTATTGTGGATAAAGTAAAACATATTACTTCAAAGTTCCGCATTAGCCAAATGAATGTAGTATTTAACTCACAAATGGAATAATATAAATAATTTCCTTGCCTGTTCAGGAGACCAGTAGAATATAAAGAATATATCGTGTGAGATCCATCTGATAAATTTGTTAAATCTCACATAATCTTGTAAAGTGGTTAGTGCCCTAAATAGGTCATGATCTGACTGAAGGTCAAGCTTTCCCAATTGAGCTTCATGCCTTGCTTTATGGAGTACTTGCTCATTGAATAAAAAATGAGGTTCCAGATCACCAAAAGTCATGTACTTAGTAATTATGCTCCTTCTAATTTCTTTTGCAGAAACATTCTCCAATAGTTCTTTAATTTCCACTCGATGTTGACCTGCTAACCTTCATTTTTCAAGATGTGGTATGCCACTACTGTCAATTGTCTCTACCACAAAAGTAAATGGTTCACATTCATTATAACACTTCAAATTGATATAAGCATTGCACTGTTCACAGCAACCCACAATATCAATGGAATTATCTCTAATATTTACAAAATGCCTTTTAAAATTATAAGTGCAAGGCAATTTTTTAGTTAAGTAAATTTCTTCAACAAGAACATAACTCCAACCTGATTTCAAAACCTGATTATGCCTACCACCCTTATAAATCTTATCGAGTGGTCTAATTTCCTCTCACTGCTCCGGAGATAGCTGAATTGTAAAAGAAATAAAATTGTCGTTTGAGTCGTCTCTCTCTCTTTTCTTTATTTCTGGTTCTATGTCACTGCTTAAATCTATCTCTTCTTCATTGTTAGAAGCACTTTCTTCTTGAGGAGTAATGGCAAAAAAGTCTTGATATTTCAGTTCTATATATTTTGTTAATAAACTGTTCCTGTTTTAATTTTAAATAAACATTGAGAGGATTAACTGAGTATTTTAGATGTTGACAAATATCTCACCATACACTATTTCTTTTTGGTTTTAGTTTTCTTCTTTCATCAAATAGTTCAAATTTTATAAGAGCAGTTAGTAAATCGTCCTCTGAAACAGCAGCTTTTGGTCCAACAATTGTTGTATTTTAAAAATTTCTAAGATGCAAAACCTGGAAAACAAGAAACTATGAAAAATATGTACACTGTAATATCACAAAATGTTTATTCTCCTATTTCAATATATGTGTTATCATTAGGTTTCCCATATTCTCAAGAAAACTTCATTTTTACAAAAATTTCTTATTATTTGCTTAAAAATACATTTCAATAATTCTTTTGGCTTATGCCCATATGTGACAAAATATCAAGTTGACCCTTTCCCTACTTGCTAGACAGTAGGCTACTTCCCAGATTGTATGACAATACATCTTGCTCAGATTTTTGTTTAATTTCTCTTGCTATTAAGTATGAAATATTGTAGTATAAGTAAATAAAATGTTGAATTTCTTTAAAAAGTTAAGTATATTTTATCTTAACTTAAATGTAAAATTCAATTACCTACAATAAGAGTTATTATTTGATCAAACCATTCATCCCAACCCCCAAAGAAGAGTCCATTGATATGCTACCTTTGCATAGTGAAAATACTATGGCTCATTAATTTTAAATTCACTGAAGCAGACTTAACTTAAAATTACCATCTAAAGATATTTTTTGATAAACAGATGAACAAAATTTTTGCGTATTTCCTTAACATAAATTTATTACATGAAACCATCAATTTACTTTACTAATTCAATCATCATATCCTAAAATACAAATTTGTTTTCATTTCCTAATATTTAAATTAATCCTTAAATAAGCCTTCAAAACCAAAACTATAAAATACTTAAAATAATAACTATTGAAACTTACATTAAAATAATACCAAGTTTATACAGTAAATTTGAAGCTCATACCAAAAATTGAAATTTACACTCAGTAAAAAAAACAAAATTTTCATTTATATTTAAATCTAAATTATTGTTAAGAAACTAAATATGTGAGAGGTCAATTTTAAAAATAATTTTTCTACATTAACTTAAATATTTAGATAAATATTTTCTATTTGAGGAAAACCAATGATAATTAAAGACTGGTGTTTTCTAAATCAAATATATGTTTCCTGGAATAAAAAATTACAGTAACCCGAAGGGAGAATACATCTTTGATAATAAAGAAACAAGGAAACAAAATCTATTGAAAACAATCAACTTTAAGAAAACTTATTTCCTCAATTAAAGATATATGTGAGGCCTGAATCAAATACATATTTGAGTAAATGTTCTTTTACAATGCATTTTTTTCTGGCATTATTAACCCTTTTAATACCTATATATGAAACCAATTCTTATTTCCTTACCGGCACAGACTAAATAAATAGAATTTTTTCCTTGTAGATGACAAAATCAGTTGTTCTATTGATTCAATAAACAAATTTATCAAATTCGTGTGTTGATGAGTACAACACAGTTGCAAAAGTTCAGTACTTTAAATTACCAATTTTACTAAACTATGTTGAACATTGTTTGAGAAGCAGTAAGTAATTATTTGAATTTGAGGGATTCAATGTAGTGGAAAAGATGGAAACGCTTCTATTCATTAAAAAAATGGTGATGCAAGGTGAACAAGTTATTAATTTATAACTTTCGGTTAGGTGAAAATGGCGATGAGCCGGGAATTGAATCCGGGACTTCTGCTTTGGTCGCAGGGGTGTTAACCATTACGCCACCCGTTTGCCTGTTAGATTAGGGGTCATTAGGCTCAAAAAATTGTTTATACGGACACGAATTAAACGAGAAACTTCATTTATTCCACCAAAACACAGAAGAGAGAAAATTCGTGACATGAACAACAGCAACAGCAGCAAGCGCTGGCTAGGAACAATGTTACCAACCTAAGAACAAAATAATATTGTGGTTTTACTAACAAAACTAGGTCTTCCAACATCGCCTTCCACGTACTTGTGCAATGCTCCTTCCTTTCTCTTTCCTGGCCTCCCTTGGTCACCTCTTGTTCTTTTCGATCCCGACGCTATTAAGGCTAGGGTATCTTTCATTTTCCTCATTCCTCNTGTCCCCCCCTCATTTTAGCCCCCCCCTTCCATTTGATGTATGTTGTGAGATATGTTTTGGTGTGTTGTAGATCAGGAGGGTTTTTAGTGAGAAGGGTTGAATCATTTGACGAGTTCCACACGCGGGGAGTCATGCTGGCTCTCCCTAGTGCGTAACTGCATTTTCCCTACCTGTACAAGTTTTTCGGGCTCCAATGACCTTTGATGTCGACATGAGCCGTAAAGCCCCACAAAAAAACAACATAAAAAACATCGCCTTCCACAACTGTACACCATTTCCTCTCAGACCTAAACCCCAGATGACCTGAGAGACATCCCCAGACTGGAGCAGGACTGGAGATAGGTGAACCAGGCGGCACACAATGCAGAGTGCCCTAAACTGCAAACGAGTGGTGTAGTGGTAAACACCCCTGCGACCACTCAATAGTCCCAGGTTCGATTCCCGACACGTCGCCACTTTCACCTGACCGAAAGTAATCACATATCTTCGCCACGTGTAGGGTACACAGAAGAAATATATGCAAGTTATTAATTATTGATTACAGCAAAAATAATTGCAGGGTTGAGTTTACGGAGGTATTAAGTTATATTTTTTAAGTTTTGATATTAACAGAGAAATAATAATTTAATATTTTGCGTAACTTGAGATTTCTTAAGTTCTAGATTTTTTTTCTTATAAAATTTTTAATTTTGTGACCCCAATTATTTTTAAGTTCATTATTTTCTTTTTTTATTGGAACAAAACCTCATCAGAGTGGGTCTCAGTCCACACCCCACCATTGCCCACTTGTTAACTTTATTCATTTATCTCTTAATTTTTCTTTTTTCTTTTATTGTATATTACATTTGCTAAATTTTCCTTAATTTTTTTAAAAAAGGAACGTGAACCAATAACAATCAAAACTTATTACAAACAAAATATCTTACATCTTTTCAGCACACTAGTAACAGCACCGAAGGAAAATCTTGCTGAATTGAAAGAAAAATCTCTCCGTTACTCTGACTGCGCTTACAACAACGCGCTTGAGAACAGACTGAAAACTCAGTTACTGATTTTTAGGAGTGGAGTTTAAGGGAGACAAAACAATAAAAACAGGAGAGTGTGACGTGGAATATTTGTGGCGCTCCTACGGTTGGCAACCTATGCGCGTGACACGAGCGAGCTGTAAGAGATTAAATACGCAACAGCAATTTCTCCGAAATACTGGCAACCACTTTCTTCAATTTCTGAAAAAGCGCGTGGAACTAGTTAAAAAGTCAAAGTGAATTATTCTTTATTAAATATATATTAAGAATACATTAACAGTAAATATATTTATTTATGTATTTGCAATTATCACCGGTTGCCCTTTCACTGTTTAATTAAAATTATTTGTGCTGGCCCGAAACATGAACAGTAAAGTTAACGCTTTTTGAGTTGGCGGAGTCGATAAGTCTGCCACTTCTTTCTGCGAACATCTCACTGTCTCGCATTATAATATCTTTATTAAACATTATTTTTATTATAATTTCTTAAACATCTCCCTTTGAAGATGTCATTAAAACGATTACACGTTTAATGTTTCTTTTATAGACGACCAGGCGGACAAATATTAGAAAATACTTCGATAATTTCATCATCAAAAAGTTCTAAAATGAATGGTGTTTTCATTATTTTCGTAGTTATAGAAAAATAATGCAGTCGTGTTGTACATGCAGTAGCCATATTTCGAATGGTAAAACATAATGGTTGTTACTGTCACATAAGATGCTTTCTTTCATTGGTTAAAACCCCAACATTGGAAACTAAACTGCACGAAAATTAGAACATGCGCTATTTCCCAAATTTTTCATGCCAGACTGCAGCCACGCCTTCGCGCCAAAAAAATTGTAGCTTTTCACATTAATGTCCCAATTCATGTAGCTGTGACCACCAAAAACCCAACCTTCCTTCCTCTATCCGACTGCAGTTTAACCAGCAATGACGTCATTTTCTGACAATCGAGACTGGACAGCAGATTTCATGGAACTATGCATGCGATTTTTGAGCACAAAATGAATCGTGTGAAGCGAGCTTAAGTCATTTTCACCAGATCATAAAACAATTACCTGTAAGAAATGTGTCCTTCCTACAACACTGTATGATGTAGAGATCGTCCTACAATACTGTATGGCGCACGTATATACACACCTCCCCATAACGCCCACGCCTTTCAACTCTGCTCGCACGCACAATAGTTGATGATATAGGAACGCCATTTCCATACGGTTCCAATGAACCACAAATGCACGCATTCGTACTCCACACGAATAGTAAAACATCGTCATCGCGTGTTTATTTACTAAACACAGCCTTCTGTACGCAAGAGTTCCAAGCCATAGCATCAAAGTCATGGCCAACACGTTCCAAGGCCAACAAGTTCCATACAAAGAATCATAAACGAACACACGGTTCACTATAGGTTATATGTAAGATACTATTCATAAATACGTGAGTACAGTAAATAAATAATCATTTATAACAGCATCCACAAAACCTTATTTTATTTATGTTGGTGAGCGAGGGAGATTCTATTCATTGGAATCGACATTACATCTCCTCCACCTATACCAACATACATAAAATTTGGTGACTCCGACGTTCAAAACAGGTATACCAAATAAAATTGGTTACCTTTCCGACGTGATTTTCACGCTATTGCTTCTGATTTAAATGAAATTATACGATTTGTTGATTCATAATCAACTGGTGATCCCAATGCAGCATTTCTGGCCACGGTTCACTCACTTCTCGTGCTATTGAATTGTGCTGCCTAAGTCGTGACTTCGCGAAAATTTTTCTACTCAATTGGAATCAAACTCCTAATTTAAAATTTTTCGCGTTCACTGTCTTCAATGCTTTACTTTTAACATATATCACATGTCTTGTTTTAACGCATATTACATGTCTTGTTAATCCAACTTTTATTTCAGTTAGTTTTCCTATGTAACATAGTTCTGCTTCGCTTAGTAGCCAACCACTAGTTAACCTACTTCTACGCCACTATGTCTACTCAACTTTCCACCACCTTTTTACCAGACTCGACCTCGAGCATACCCCTTCCTAATTTCTGGAAGGAACTTCCGAAAAAGTGGTTCGCGTACGTAGACGCACAATTCAACCTACGCGGAATTAGTTCCCAACGCACAAAGTACGTAACAATTATCCCAAGCTTGCAATACGTAATCGATACTATTAATCCAGAATTTCTGACGCCAGACGACCCTGACTCATACGATCGGCTCAAACAATTCTTAATCGACCGATATACGAACTTGCAAACTTCAACCAACAAAGTTCTACCCACGGAGACCATCGGTAATAGCACGCCATCGGAATTCCTTCGCCGTCTCCAGAACTCAACTCTTGTCGGAACTCAAATGCAAGACGACACGTCTTTAACGCAAATATGGCTCAACGCTCTTTCGCCTACCATAAAGGACATATTGACATCGGCACACTCTAAGCACAGTCTGTCCGAACAAGCAGACCTCGCTGACAGAATTCACGCAGTTCTTCCCACTTCAAATACAGTGGACGCTATCCATGACGAGGTAGTCGAAACCGTCGTAGAAGCTGTCACAACTACCAATGTAAACACAACAGCACTCGCAGATCCAATAATTAAGCACATCCTTCAAACCTTGGACACCCTCACCAAGGAAGTTGCGGAATTAAAGACAATGTTATTCCAACGAAACGCACACGAATTCAACCCACGATCTGAAACACGATCAAACATTTGTTGGTTTCACACCACATTTGGAAATTACGCAAAACGGTGTTCAGCACCTTGCAATTTCAAATTCAAACGCGCCACAGCCGCCAGCATCAGCATCCAGTCTTTCCATCCACGTAAGACTACATCAAACAAAATGTGCTGGTTCCATTCCAAATTCGGCATAGCCTCACGAAAGTGTACCGCACTATGCAAATACAAAACTGTAAACAATTCAGTAGCCAAGGCCTACTGCAAGACTTCACATGTCTCACGTCAACGAACTCGCACAACTGACCAGACAAGCTTGCCAACCGCTAATTCGGCTGAAACAAACGATGTACTGCAGCCGCCGACACCGCTAAAGTCGATACTAAAGAACTCGACCGATACACCTACATGCAATTCGATCAAAACCATCAACAGAAACGCACCAAAACCGAAACCAACGATTTCGAAGATACTTAAGGAAGAACAAATGGTCCCAACAAGCTGCAAAGCTCACTCTCGACGTCACTCGACCACACTTCCGACTTCGAAAAAGCAACAAGCTGTTCCTACTGCTAAGCCACGCAAGGAAGACACAGCTCAATTTAAAGCGGTACAACCCACCGTGGTACAACCCACCGCAATACAACCCACGACGTCTTCAGAACCTATTCATGACAAGCCTCAACAAGAGGACCAGTTCTACAAGGACCTCACCGCGCTTCTCCGCAAGCACAACGTCCACAAACCCGCATTTTTCTGCCTATACAGCGCAACATAAATGCCAACTCAATGCCACAACGCGCAAACCAAATGCAGAACTCTCCTGATAAACAGAAGAATTGCATTTACGGTTAACATGTACAATAACTAATGTTTTCTTTTCTTCTCTTCCACCAGATGACTGACCTGCTTCAACAATTCACCACTGGTCAACAGGTCACACTGGTCAACAGTATCATTATATTGTATATGTAACGTGCGCTTAATCACCAATCCACCACCAATTTCAATATAAATGTGGAAAATATTTTCATGACATATGGCTATTATTGTATGTAACGACGCAGAAATACTCCTACTGAGAAACCAGCAGTAATTAAACGCTGTCTGATGATCAAGGAATTTCAAGTCTCTACTAACATTAAAAACCAATGCTATCAAAATACAGACCAGTAATAGTGGATAAAACCTCTGTCAAACCCTCATAAGTATGAATGTATCAACAGAATAACTCAACCATTAGGGAGAAATCGTGCACACGACTATCTATGGAAGAGTGAATTTGAGTTGAAGCAACCATAATTATTGGAGTCGAAACATGTTCATTTCCAACTCTCCAACTTCCTAGTACGGCGACTACTCTCAAATGCACAATTAACACTTCAATTTTCTCTTCCCAAANCCATCTTCTCCTAGCATCTTGGTCCAACGCTCCTAGCATCCTGGTCCAACGCTTCCAGCATCCTCATCTCCTGGCCCCAGCATCCAACGCATCCTGGTCTCAACGCTTCTAGCATCCTCGTCCAGACCCAGCACTGACTACCAGAGCCTTCATCTTCTGATAATCCCACGAAGACTCCCACTTTGGACCACACCAATTAACCAACCAGGAAACAAAAAGGCGGCGTCTCAAGCAGTTTTTCCCTTATACCCAGATTTTGGGTAACGCACTTTCGAATATTCATCTATGTCAGGATGGACGTCCGAAGCCAGGGTTTTTTTCCTTGAGACGTAGTTGAGGGGACGACTTCTCCGGGCAACGTTCTTTTTACTTTGTCCTTTGTGAAAAATTAAGGTTAATTTTTTGAACGTACGGCGGTGGTGTAAGAAATGTGTCCTTCCTACAACACTGTATGATGTAGAGATCGTCCTACAATACTGTATGGCGCACGTATATACACACCTCCCC
>NNCF01128547.1:1488-27389 GCA_002313205.1 Laupala kohalensis | reverse complement strand
AAAAAAATCATGATCCACATCACAAAAAACGCTTTTTGTAGAGGGTCCATACGCTTTTGTACAAAAGGGTTTCTTGTAACACTAAATGCAGCTTTACAGATACCACAAATGGAAGGTCTTTCTCTAGTGTTAAATACCGTTTGTTCATTCGATAGACTATTTTAAGTAAATGAGCCAGCACATGTGCCATATGGATGTAGGTTTTTCTCCAGGAAGCTGTGACATATGATTTCGATACNCTCTGAAAAGTAAACGGGAATTTATACATTATAACTAGCTTTCGCTGTCAAAGATCTGTGACAAAACATGAAATAGAATTGTCTCTAGAAAGAGTTTTCACAAGAGTCTACATAATTGCTTTGACTAAACTATTCTTGACAAATATCACAAGTAAAATATTTTCTTCCGTATGGGTTTGCATGTGTATCTTAGAATTCTTTTTATTTCAGAACGATGAATCACTTATCACTTATCAAAAGTTATTCTCAAATATGAGTTTTCATGTGTCTTCTAAGATGACTATTCCGACTAAATGATGCTTTGCAATTTGAACATGGAAAAGGTTTTTCTCCAGTGTGAATAAACATATGACTTTTCAGTTGACTTTTTTGTCTAAAAAATGCATGACAGATTTCACATGAAAAAGGTTTTTCTCCAGTATGAGTACGTATGTGACTTTGAAGAACATCATTTCGACTAAAAGATGCTTGACAAGTGGCACATGCATAGGGTTTTCCTGCAGTATGAGTTCGCATATGAGTTTTGAGTAGACTTTTTTGATTAAATAAAGCTTTACAGATGGTACATGAAAACGTGTTTTCTCCAGTGTGATTTCGCATGTGTAACTTAAGGCTTCGATTTTCACTAAATGATATAAAACAGACGTCACATGAATAAGGTTTTTCTCCCGAGTGTGTTCGGATGTGACTTTTAAGATGACTTTTTTGACTAAATGATGCTTTACAACATGAACAACAAAAAGGTTTTTCTCCAGTGTGAGTACGCATATGAACTTTAAGACTTCCTGATTCACTGAATGATATATGACAGACGATGCATGAAAAAGGTTTTTCACCAGTGTGGGTACGGATGTGACTTTTGAGATGACTTTTTTCACTAAATGAAGTTTCACATTTGGTACATGAAAAAGGTTTTTCACCAGTGTGAGTACGCAAATGACTGACAAGATGACTCCTTTGACTAAATGTTGCTTTACAGATTGCACATGAAAATGGTTTTTCTCCGGAGTGAGTTCGCATGTGTCTTTTAAGAACTCCATTTCTAGTAAATGATGTTTTACAGGTATCACACGAAAAAAGTTTTTCTCGAGTGTGAACTGTTCTGATGTGTATCATTAGACTTNATGCTGCTTCACAGGTGGCACCAGAAACAAGATTTTCTCCAATATGATTAGGGTCATGACTCCTGAGATCTGTTCTTTGCTGAATAGATTTTTTATCAAAGTCACAAGTATTTGATTTCGGGCCGGCGTGACATTCCGTGTGTCCCGGTAACGAATCTGGAGGACCGCATTTCGTTGGGGTGTTAAGTGCAGCCTCCTGGTGCAGGCGATTTATATAATTCCCATCTTCACTTGATGCTTTTGCAAATTGCTTTTCATACGTCATAGACTTCATTCCTTTTACTGACCGTCCCATTGTTTCATTGGAAGCTAAAACAAAAGGATGGCAAATTAGTACAAGTAAGAGGTCAATACCACAAAAGAAAAATTGGAAAAAATAATAAAAAGGGTAAATGTTTCAGCATCGACTCAGAAGCTGAGGAACGAAACCCAAGTAAGTCATAAATTTAAATAATCTGGAGCATATGTATAATTAGTTATATCGAAATACATTACATAATGTTTGTGTAAAACTTTGAATATCTATTGCAGTTTGTTGTTTAACTTGGAACATGTGTATCCCTAACTCGATATCCCAAATAACACTTGTTACAATCTTCTTTTTCTTTCTATCTTTGTCTGTATTTTTGTCTTTATGGAAATTTCCAGATACGTCGTGAGTAGATTTTATTAAATTATGTGCTCCATCAAAACTATCAACATCTTACATTGCATTATGGAAGATCTGTACAGTTGCAACCCATTAAAAGTTCCAACTCTTAAGCATTTTCACAGCCCCAAAAAAAAAGAAAGAATAATGCTACTTTTTATTGAAAAGTCGTATCCTACAATTCACAATGATTGCTTCTTCATTTCTTAGCGGTGAAGGTACCAACAACTGACAAATTGTTATGATGTAATTTATAACAGAGAAAGACAGGTGTTTAAACTAAAATCTTTACTGATGCAAGGTTTGTTAAAATTGAAAAAGATAATTATACTACATGCTTAAAAATATTATTTAATTAGTCCATTTTTTTATAATTTAATAAGAAAAGTATATAAAGTGTACATTAAACTACAAAATATTAGAAACCTTTAATTATTACAGAGATTTACAAAACAATGATACATTTGCTTACTAATAGAACATATAATTGACTATTATATGTCAATTAAGCTGGATAATTCACTTTATAGTCAAAAGCTCAGACCTACATTATAATTAGATGCTAATTTGTTCAGCAAGAAAAACAATTAAGCTTAAGACAACCTGGAGTATCCACATCTATATTTCCAGAACTATTAGAGATAACTAAATGGCGTTTGCGTAACGATTCATAGCTAATTTGTTGCTTGTATGTCACGCAAGAACAGAATTTGTTGGTACTCCCGTTTCCGAGAAACAGTGAATACTCCAGCTAAAGACTTAATCTATAGTATCCACTTCAGTATCTCCGGAACCAATAGAGGTATCTAAATGCTATTTTCGGAATAATTTATTACTGATATATTATGTAAGAATGAATTTGGAGGTTCCTCTAGTTAATGAGGTGTTGGTCCAGCATTCATGCATGAGTAATAAAATAATATATCGAAAATCTGTTTGGTTAATCATTTGTTTCGTATGTATTGCACTCTCAAAAGTTTTTCGTGAGACCTGTTTGAATTATTAATGAGTATGTCGCATGACGAAAAATCGATTTAGCAAATCTATTTCTGGAATAATAGTATCTTTATAAACTTCTGTGTATTCCCCAATGTTCCATTATGCTGATCTTAGGTACACGCAAACTCCGCCCGCGGCAGGTGCCGGGGGGGATCGAGTACCTCAGTGGCTACAGTCGCCGGTCCCACGCCCCAGAGAAGGAGGAGGGTTGGGTCAGCTCCTCATCACCCGCAAAAAGCACAAACTGCTAAACGCTCCACACACGAGCCTCGGACGAACGAAATGAAAACTGGACGACGACAAAGGCATCGAAACAGGAAAATGATATTTGGATCACGGAATGTGAAAACGTTGTTACAAGAGTTGGTCGAGCAGATAAAGCACACAAGCATTGATATTGTGGCCGTGCAAGAGACCAGATGGAAAGGAGTGGGGCGAATGAAGGGCAAGAATTATGACTTCTACTAGTGGCCCTGATGTAAGAACAGGACAGACCGGTACTGGTTTCCTGGTAATGCGCTCTTGTCTTAAGTTGATTATTGGGTTTACTCCTATAAGTGAGAGGATATGTATATTGAGAGTTAAAGGTAGATATAATAGTAATACTATGATTAATGTGTATGCTCCCATTAACGATGACCCTGAAGAGATTAAAGAGTTGTTCTATGAGGAGGTGCAGAGATCTGTGGAGCAGGTACCTAGTGACATATTGATTATGCAGAAATAACAGGACGCCACACAATACACAATGAGACCAACGATAATGGTGAAATTGTCTGCAATTTTGCAGATGTCAACAACTTGTGTGTGGTTAGTACGCTGTTTGAACATAAACATATACATAAAGGAACCCGGGTATCCCCAGATAAAAAAAACTGAACCAGATAGACCATGTAATGATTACACGAAAGAGGAAGAATGTGATCGAAGATGTGAGGGTGTTAAGGGGACCAAACGTGGACTCGGATCATTACCTGCTTAAGATCATTGTACAACAAAAGATACCAATAATTGTATCATTGAAGAATAAAAATCCTGAAAGTTGGAACAAGGAAAACTTGAATAAGCCAGAAAAAATCAAAGAATTTAAACAGATAATATATGGAAAACTCAAAAATCGGAAAGAAATTGAAGAAGTGAATGGGGATTGGGCAGACCTTAAGAGATAAAATATATGAGGCGGCTGAGGAATCCATAGGGAAGAGTAACAAAGTAGGAAGGAAAAATCGATGGTGGGATGATGAATGCAAGGAAGCGGTTGCCAGGAAGAATGAAGCAAGAAGAACAGCATTGCAGACAAAGACAAGAAACCAATATGAAATCTACCGAAGAGAGAGGATAAAAGCAAATCAAATCGGTAAAAAGAAAAAGAAAAGCTGGCTAAATGAGAGAATCATGTCCATGAATGACAATCATAAGAAAAATAAAAAACAAGAAAATTTTTCAGGGAGGTAGGAAAATGGAAAATGTGGCAAGGTAATTTTGGAATGTGCGAGGATAAAACCGGGAAAATATTAATTCAGGAGTAGCAAGTGTTAGAAAGGTGGAAATCCTTTTTTACAGAATTACTCAACACATTGGTTAATTGCTTGGATACAAACGTGTCATCTACAGAGAATATCACTGTAAATAATGAAGATGAGATTGAAGAACCATCCTATAATGAAATCTGTGGGATAATTACTAAATTAAAAAGGAATAAAGCAGCTGGGTCAGATAATATCCTGGGAGAACTGATTCGATTTGGATGAAGAACTCTCCGTAAGGAAATATATAACCTCATCCTCAAAATATGGCATTCACAACACACGCCAAACCAATGGAATAAAAGTATTATCTTTCCAATCTACAAGAAAGGAGACAGATTTGATTGCAAAAATTACAGGCCAATCTCATTGCTCAACACAGTGTACAAAGTTTTTGCGATTGTGCTGAACAAGAGACTAACTGAAATAGTTGATAAACAGTTAAGTGACCACCAATCTGGTTTCAGGCAGAACACGTCAACAGTGGATAATATCTTCTTAACCTGGCAATTATATGACAAATGCTATGAATATGGAATAGATTAATATAATATCTTCATTGACTTTGTGCANTATCTTCATCGACTTTGTGCAGGCCTTCGATTCTGTGCTAAGACACAAGATAATAGAAAATTTGAGTAAATACAACCTACCAAGAAAATTAGTGGATTTCATTGGTTTAACATTAACAAATACTAGAGCCAGAGTTGAAGCTGGTAACCAGCTGAGTGATGAATTTGAAGTAAAATATGGGGTTAAACAAGAAGACCCACTATCTGCGACATTATTCTGTATAACAATAGATGTATGTCTNATGCGGATGACATACTATTGATATCCTGAACCAAAAAAGACCTAGAAAAGCTATTCCATGAACTTAAACAAATGGCGGAGCCTTATGGTCTTAAGATCAACAAAAAGAAGACCAAATTTATGAGGTGTAGGAATGGTGCACATAAAATGAAAAAAAAAAGTGATGAGAAAAAAAAAAAATTACAGTGAATAAAATCATGTGGGAATACCACATAAATGGTTCGAAGAAAAAAGTGTCCTTATTATGAGCTGCGCATGTTTATAAGTTCATACGTTTGAGCATAAAACTAGATTCCCTAATTCATTTCATGATAAGTAAAGTGTTAAACAATTATGTCACCTGATGGAAAAGAGAAACCAAAGGAAATTTGTCTTTATCCATTAATTAAGGATTACAAATTACACATTTTTTGTTCTAGAGTTGAAGACCAAACGAATAGATAGAATGACTCAACCATAAAAAAACCTTCTTCTTAATTGAATTTCTTACCTGATGCCTCTTTTCCATTTTCTGTCTGAAGATATGGGCAGTCTCCTTGTAAAGATACTCTCTCCAGGACAACCCTTGCCTCCTTTAGCATCACTCTTCTGTAATTTACAACATGAGAACTATTTTTTGTCACTTGATTTTCACACATACTATTCAATTCTACTGGTTCGTCTTTCAAAATAACAGATAATGGATCAAACACGGGAGGTTTATCATCAAGTTGACCAATATTTTCATAGTGCACACTACCCCCAAAAGTTTTCTCTTCTTTAATATCAAATTCTGAAACATCACAGACGGATTCAAATTGTATTTCCAAGTCTTCCTTTCTAGCAACACTATTGTCTTCATTATGATCGTTAACACGAGATTCATCAAATGTCATATTTGGATAGATCTGAACCACATTCCTTTCAGGGCATTTTCGCACCTCTTCCTGGACGCATCGTGAATTTCCATCACTTGAAGCCTTTGTTTCAGAATCAACTGGATGAATTGTAGATCCAGAATTACTTTCTAAGGTTTTATTCACGTGTATATTCTCTGTACTCAGACATTTCAACTCGCAAATATCTATTACTTCTTTACTCTCCATCTTTATCGACGATTCACTAGGAAATTCATTTCCCTCCCTAACATTTCCTTCCATGTTTGTGTATTCCCTGTTGTAAGGATATTCTTCCGTATAATATTCAAGGTCAGCAGAAGCAGAACAAGTGAAGCCATCTTGGTTTTCCTGCTCTTCAATTTTGACTGAAACAGAAGGAAAGAAATGTAATACAATTTAAAAATTACATACCATATTCATCTCAATTTTACTCGGTAAAAACAGGGCATTTTTCACACTTTGAAGAAATCTAGCTCAAACTTCACTCAGGAAGAAATATCAACATGAGCGAACATCTTTTCAAATTCAATATACGAGGATAAAACATCAGAAGAGTCATTTTTAACAGAACTATCCAAAAAAAATTAGAATATTTTACACACTTTTCCATTTTAAATATTGTAGCCTAAAATATTGTTAAGAGGCTTTTGGAAATTTTGTCAAAGATCAATGCTGCACAACAACAACAACAAAACAACAAATAGAAAAAATACTCATCATAGTGTTTATTGAAACAATAAGACATTTTAAATGAATAATAAACTATTAGAATAAATCACATATCATAATGAAGGAAAAATAGTTAATTCACAAATTCGTATGCCTCTTGCTCTGCAAATACGATGATAAATACTGCAACTGACACAGTCTGTCATTTCAGATGTGGGTCAGCAAAAACTTATAACAATAACCAACACTTATTAAAAATGTATCCAATTCATTTAAGACACGAAAAATACATGATTAGCAAATAACTCCTTCATACTTACACATATTTAACCCACACCCAAATCAAAATTGAACCCTAAATAATATTGAAATTTGGAAACTGTTTCAAGCAATATAACAAATAGTACATGACAAAAACGAGTTCATTCCTTGTCAAATCAACACAATTCTGGAAGGTATTCAGATTTGATGTTTCAGATTATCACGATTTTTGGTATGCAGCAATATACCATACGCTTACAAAAAAATTATTAAATATCAGTTGTGTAGCACAGTTAATTTTGAAGTTATGAACTTTTAAAGGTGCTAATTTTTATACAAAATGTATGCTTTGACTCATTTAAATGCCAGTTCGCTGGCAACTAGTCATTATAGAAACCTGGAAGTANCAAATTTATGAGGTGTAAGAATGGTGCACATAAAATGAAAAACAAAAATTATGAGAAAAAAAAATATTACAGTGAATAAAATGATGTGGGAATACCACATAAATGGTTCGAAGAAAAAAGTGTCATTATAAGCTGCGCTTGTTTACAAGTTCATACGTTTGAGCATAAAACTAGATACCCTAATTCATTTCATGACAAGTAAAGTGTTAAACCTCTATGTCACCTGATGCAAAAGAGAAACCAAAGGAAATTTGTCTTTATCCATTAATTAAGGATTACAAATTACACATTTTTTGTTCTAGAGTTGAAGACCAAACGAATAGATAGAATGACTCAACCATAAAAAGCATTATTCATTGAATTTCTTACCTGAAGCCTCTTCTCCAATTTCTGTCTGAAGATATGGGTAGTCTATTTGCGAAGATACTCTCTCCAGTACAAACATTGCCTCCTTTAGCTTTGATCTTCTTGAATTTACAACATGAGAACTATTTTTTGTCACTTGATTTTCACACAAACCATCCCATTCAACTGGTTCGTCTTTCAAAATAACAGATAATGGATCAAATACGGGAGGTTTATCATCAAGTTGACCAATATTTTCATACTGCACACTATCCCCAAAAGTTTTCTCTTCTTTAACATCACAGACGGATTCAAATTGTATTTCCAAGTCTTCCTTTCTAGCAACACTATTGTCTTCATTATGATCGTTAACACGAGATTCATCAAATGTCATATTTGGATAGATCTGAACCACATTCCTTTCAGGGCATTTTCGCACCTCTTCCTGGACGCATCGTGAATTTCCATCCTTTGAAGTCTTTGTTCCAGAATCAACTGGATTAATTGTAGATCCAGAATTACTTTCTAAGTTTCTATTCACGTGTGTATTCTCTGTACTCAGACATTTCAACTCGCAAACATCTATTTCTTCTTTACTCTCTATCTTTATCGACAATTCACTAGGAAATTCATTTCCCTCCCTAACATTTCCTTCCATGTTTGTGTATTCCCTGTTGTAAGGATATTCATCCGTATAATATTCAAGGTCAGCAGAAGCAGAACAAGTGAAGCCATCTTGGTTTTCCTGCTCTTCAATTTTGACTGAAACAGAAGGAAAGAAATGTAATACAATTTAAAAATTACATACCATATTCATCTCAATTTTACTCGGTAAAAACAGGGCATTTTTCACACTTTGAAGAAATCTAGCTCAAACTTCACTCAGGAAGAAATATCAACATGAGCGAACATCTTTGCAAATTCAATATACGAGGATAAAACATCAGAAGAGTCATTTTTGACAGAACTATCCAAAAAAAATTAGAATATTTTACACACTTTTCCATTTTAAATATTGTAGCCTAAAATATTGTTAAGAGGCTTTTGGAAATTTTGTCAAAGATCAATGCTGCACAACAACAACAACAAAACAACAAATAGAAAAAATACTCATCATAGTGTTTATTGAAACAATAAGACATTTTAAATGAATAATAAACTATTAGAATAAATCACATATCATAATGAAGGAAAAATAGTTAATTCACAAATTCGTATGCCTCTTGCTCTGCAAATACGATGATAAATACTGCAACTGACACAGTCTGTCATTTCAGATGTGGGTCAGCAAAAACTTATAACAATAACCAACACTTATTAAAAATGTATCCAATTCATTTAAGACACGAAAAATACATGATTAGCAAATAACTCCTTCATACTTACACATATTTAACCCACACCCAAATCAAAATTGAACCCTAAATAATATTGAAATTTGCAAACTGTTTCAAGCAATATAACAAATAGTACATGACAAAAACGAGTTCATTCCTTGTCAAATCAACACAATTCTGGAAGGTATTCAGATTTGATGTTTCAGATTATCACGATTTTTGGTATGCAGCAATATACCATACGCTTACAAAAAAATTATTAAATATCAGTTGTGTAGCACAGTTAATTTTGAAGTTATGAACTTTTAAAGGTGCTAATTTTTATACAAAATGTATGCTTTGACTCATTTAAATGCCAGTTCGCTGGCAACTAGTCATTATAGAAACCTGGAAGTATTGTCATTTTAAAGCTGATAAATTGGGCTTTAATATGATTTACTGCAAAATAGGAGTTACAATTTTTTTAAAAACATTTTAGTTAATTTTAAAAGTTAAATTTCTCAAAAAATGGCAATTTTAAGATTTAAAAAAAATATCATAATTAGTTTGTAATGTCTATAAATTGTAATAACATATAGGAAAATTCTATGAAAGGATCTCAGTGGGATCAGAAAATGCAAGGCTTTAGAATTAAATACAAGATCTCTGAATAATTAAATAAATCTGGTATTAAAAAAGTAGTAATATGCAGTTAATCTGGTATTAAAAAAAGTAGTAATAATTACTAATTTTGCTATGTAATGTGTAAGACATTATAATACGAATGAAATGCAATGATTACCTTATATTATTACGTTTGGAAATGTCTTTTTCAGAGAAAACTAAATCTGATTGTCCTACAAGTATGAAAGTAGAGGGGAATCCCCTTTTCATCTTCAGGGAAATCCCCANAAGCTGGTAAATTGGGCTTTAATATGATATGCTACAAGATTGAAGATACAATTTAAATTTTTAAAAATATTTTTATTCATTTTAAAATTAAATTTCTCAAAAAATGGCTATTTTAAATAATTGAAAAAATTATCACTTGTTTGTAATTTGATACATAAAGCAAAATTATGTTGTTATCTCAATGGGATCAGAAGATGCTGAACTTCAGAAATATACATGTTTTGTAAATAATGAAACAAATCTAGTAAAATGTTATTTTTAAATTACTAATTTTGCTATGTAATGTGTAAGACATTATAATACGAATGAATTGCAATGGTTACCGTATATCACCATGTTTGGAAATGTCTTTTTAAAAGAAATCTGGATCTGATTGTCCTACAAGTATGAAAGTAGAGGGGTATCCCCTTTTCATCTTCAGCGAAATCCCCTTTCACAAGGTGGGAAGGTGATAGGTCAAGTAGGCAAAATCTCACTCACTCACTGCCAGTGTAGCATCAGAGTTGCTGGTAAGAAGTTCATTTCTTGACAGTTCGCGTGATGATGATAAATTATTAGTTTCTCTTTAGAACACAGCCCAGTTCTTGACCTCTGGACTTTTCCCTGTTAATTTCTCACCATTTATCACCTGAATGATGGATACCACTGACAAGATAGTAACAATGGATTGTTTTAACCTTTTTGGTAAGCCTAATCACTCCCATGCAAGGAAAGCTTTGAGACGTGTGTTTTGATTCCAGGAACACCTGAGTTATCCAAAGTCTGTGGCAGTTGCAGGAAACATCTGACAAAGTTGAAAGATGAAATAAGAAAAAAAAAAAAATTTACCTGGAATGAGCCCTGTACACGAAGAAAGTCATTCTGATACAGAAATTAAAGAACCACTCACGAATACACCTTTTTCAAATGAATCTGAGTCTCTGAGATCTCTTATCACCTCTCTTTGAAAGATGGGAGAGCCATCTTTAGATCAAAAGAGGATGCAACACAAAATTTACTCCACTGAGAAGGCCAACAGGATCAATATGGATGTCAAGAGAAAGCTGCTGGTGAATGCTTGTACTGATAAGGATAGTATTCAGAAGATGAATTCTTTAAACGTATAAAGGTGAAGTAAACAGCTTAACCATTACAAGAAGCTTAAGCTGCTGACAGTTCAAGTGTGAGAAGGGTAATGCAGGAATTTTCAGCCCTAACTACTTAGCACGACAAGCCAAGGCACTGCTGAAAGAAAGGGTGCACTTTCTAGTCCTGACCTGAAAGTAGAGAAAATACCGCCAAATCATATTGTTAGTATTGTCAAAGAATTCTTTGAAAGTGACCAAATGAGTAGGTGCCAGGTATCAGTAAAAGACAGCACAGATCGTAAAGTACATGTTTCTAAAAGGTTGAAGATCGATAATTTAAAGTATACATACACAGATATGCAAAAAAAATTCCAGGAGTAGAAGTGGGATTTTCCAAGTTAGATGAACTGAGGCCTAAAAATTGTGTGCTGATAGGCCTCAGTGGAACACATTCAATCTGTGTGTGCATCACTCATCACAATGTGAAGCTTACATTTGAAAATACAAGAATGAGTTCAGTGACGGAAGGTTACATTAAAACTTACAAGGACTGGTAGCAAATGATGGTTTCCAACCCACCGTCAACTGACTATTTCTTTTCAAACTGTGTTTTATAACCAGGTAACAAAAAGATTTAAGAACTTTTGGAACAAGCATATAAAGACAATGATTTGATACTGTCACATACGGACTGTGGATCGATGTAACTTGAATATAAATAAAAAACCGGTTAGTGAATTTGGATTGATTGTGTGAAAAACATCCTGTTCTATTTCGTCATCACTTCACAGCAGAAGAATGTTGAGCATTTATATGACATACGATGGAAAATCTCCAGGAACGTGATGTGGCTGTTATTTGCGACTTTACCAAGAATTATTCTTACGTTTTGTAAGATGAGGCACAATCATATCATTGATCAAATAGTCAAGCAACCATTCACCCCTTTGTGGTGTATTTTAAAGAAGAAGAAATCAAACATTTTAAATTTGTAATAATATCAGACTACCTCAACCCCAGCACTATAAGCAAGATTTTGGAGCTGAAGGTGAATGGCATTTTGCAGCAACAGCGCAAGCAAAGGGTCCGTGTGATAGGGTGGCGGTCACAGTAGAAATACTAGCATCCAGAGAGAATCTACAAAGACCACATAAAGACCAAATTATGAATACTAGGCAACTGTTTGACTGGTCACATCAGAACACATCTAAAATAGAATTTAAATTTGTTACCCTTGAAAAATACATTATAACTGGCCAACCAATACAGTACAACATTAAAAATATCAGGTTTCCAGAATTTCCATGCCTTCATAATACCTCGCAGGTGAGGGACCAAAGTAAATGTAAAATAACTGTCTTCTTAAGTGGTTTCAAGTATATTTCCTGTTGTAAATGAAATACAGCTGATAGTATTTGCAAATATTAGTGGTACGTTACTTCAATCTACGGTGACACTTGGTGGTTGAGTTATGATCTGGTTAAAGGTGAAGATTCCAGTAAAGTGGAAGATACATTCCTCCACCCTTCAGGTCCATCACCCTCATTTACATATCCCACCCCACCAGATACACTGCGGATTCCTTCTGCAGATGTGACATGCAAAGTGAACCCCATCACACAAACTGGCCGAACATACAGTTTACCAGACAGCAAAGTGAACAAACGTGTAAGTATCTTCCAACAATTGACATCTTGATGTAAGGCAAAACAAAGATAATTGAAGTACTGAATTTTTAAACCTTAACTTTACTTATGTCAATATTAGGTTTTTAATAGTAAATGTCTATATAACCTTACTTCATTTAAAAATAAAAGTAAAAGTTTTAGTCACTGCTTGTTTCTTTGTAATATTTTGCTCGTTTCATTCAATTAATTATTCACAATTTTCTGAAATGGTACTAGTTCAGGTGTTTTCACAAAATATGTGAATTTCTGAAGCCCTGCATCTCCTGATCCCTTTGCAATCCCATCATAGAATTTTTACTATATGTATTTAGACAATACAAACTAATTCTGATATTTTTTTAAATTTTTAAAATTGCCACTTTTTTTTTAAATTTAAATTTTGAAATAAAATTTTAAAAAACAAATTAAATTGTAACCCCTATCTTGTAGCATATCATATTAAAGTCCAATTTATCAGCTTTAAAATGACACTACTCCCAAGTTTCTATCATCACTGGTTGTCAGCCTACAGGCAATTAAAGAAGCCCAAAACATGAATATTTTTAATAAAAATTTAAATTATTAAAAATTAATAACTTCAAAAATAATTGTGCTACACAACTTAAATGTGTGGTATGATGCTGCATACCAAAAATCATGAAAATCTGAGACATCAAGTCTTAATCAGAGTGTCTGGACAATGTATTTGAGCTAAAACTTTCTAAGATTAGCAATTCAAAACATATCTTGTTTCCTTCAAGAGCTGAGTCTTTAGGTTTTTGTTTTCCGAGAATACATAATTCTTGATATTTTTCACATTGTGACTCCTCAGAGATAAACCACAAATTTAGACTATAGAAATTCACATTTAAGTTCTCATGTTTCTTTTATCAGAACTGTTCACGAGGACCTCATGTAGAAGACCAATACAAAGTGACAATAAAATAAAATTTTGACATGTCAAGCAAATTCTTTCAATTTTCTCAAAATATATTTAAACCAAAAATTTATACAATGCATAAGAAATTATCACAGAATACATACAATAAATAACAAAGTAATATTAATACACAAACAAATTCCCACCTGAATTTCTTGTGTTCACTGCAATTTGCTTGTCAGATATTTCATCTTTTTCCTTCACCCTCAAGATGGGATATTCTTGACACTCAATTCCTCTTATGAACTCATTACTTGAATGTCCCATGTCACATCCGTATACCACTGACCGCAAGTCACAATTTTTGTTCATGTCTATTGACACTGACATATCATTTCTCTGAAAGTCTGATTTAAAACTGTCTATGTCTTCTTCACTTTCCATTTTGATTTTAATTTGAGATATGTTGCTCCGTTTCGTAGGACACTTTCTCTCTAAAGATTGATCATTTATATTACATTCCATTTCATAGTTGCTGGGATATTTTGTTTCTGAATTTGGCAAAGATGTCACACTTTCAGAGTCATCAGGTTCTTCCATTTTTATTCCAACAAAGCAAAATGAAGTTTTATTATCATTCACACATTCTTGACTCTCCTCCTGAAAAGGATATGGAAGAGATGCATTAGAATTTATTAATACTGTATCAACGGTGTTGTCAGGAGCGCACATATTCACTTCACTTGACTCTTCTGAATACATTTCTTCATTTGTGCAAAAAGCAGTTGAGGCCATCTCTTCACAACCAATGAAGGAAATTACTTCTTCTACATTATGAATACCAAAGTCTTTCTTCTCTACGTTTCTCCTAGAGTTCAACAGCTTCCTTCAAAACTACTGCCTGTGGGAGGGAAGTTAATTTTAGACATTTCTGAGAACCAAATTGATTATTAATCAACTGTTCATATTTTGAAATACAAGATCATAATTAGGTGCCACACAACAGGAAACCTTTTCCAAGAATTCACGCAACATTACAGCGTTTAAAAATGATAGTTTTTACCAAACAATATAAATGACCATTGTACCTTACATAACCTAAGAAAATACGCATTCAATGACATCATACTTCGGCTAAATTACTTACCACATACAAATCCTTTAAATCAGAGCTCCAGGGGAGATCAGTCCATTTTATCCGCAACAACTTTTACATGGATTTAAGCAAATACATACAAAGCATTACAGAGAGAAAAATTGGAAGTTCCGTGGCATTTAATATGGAACACAGCAAATTTCTTCAACATTTATGAGGAGCCAGAGCAACTGGGTCCACGACAAATCTTTAGAATTTCTAACTCAAAACAATGAGTCACAAAACTAGAACAAATATACTCTCAAGTTATACCACTAATTAGAAAATGTCTCCGTATAGATGATACAACATAACCTCTAGTCCACATGCACAGATGTTGCACAACACCGAAATAGGATTTCGATGTCGAATTCGATCATTTTCTTATATCGATACATCTGATAATTCTTGCTTCTCTGAGGTCTGTGTCTGAGGTGTACTTACCGGTAATCGTTTCAGGCAAAGCATTACTGTTACCCGTCCCAAGTATTCCTTAAAATGTAAAGTATTGATGCATGCTTGTATAAATCGTAGATAAGAAGAGATATTTTCTAAACAATACTGGCTGAACCTGTCAGTTAAATCAATTGATAATTTTTTTCATTTATTAAGTACTCGTGTAATTCAATTATTGACTGAGAAATAATCAGGATTCTAGATTGAAAAGGTTTCCAAGTCTTTATCTGTCCTGTAGGGAATTAATGAAAAAAAAAATTGCTTCCTTACATTTAAATATATCCATTTTAATTAATATAATGGAAGCTCCTAAATTAGAATATTTCGACCATTTATTATTATTATCATACTAACCAAGCAGTCGTTATGTATTGTGGTTTACTGCTTATCGTTCTTCAGGGCTAAACATAACAGCTAATTAGTACATTGATGAACTCACAACAGTGGTTTGTATTTTAGTTGTTACCAACTCACATTTTGTTAAAAGAATACGTGTCATTCATCATATTGTTTATGAACCTGGGGAAAAAAATTAAGTTTGAAATAATTTTGTATGTCTACAAGAGGATTAAAATCTGCTTAATTAGTTGGTAAATTGTTTTTATTCATTGAATAAACAGGAATTTTTATTATTTCAAGCTTGGAAAAACGTTCCTTGAAATTAAGACATTTACTTATGTGTAAAACAAAATTTCTGATAATTGTATTTCAATATGNATTTTCTTATATCGATACATCTGATAATTCTTGCTTCTCTGAGGTCTGTGTCTGAGGTGTACTTACCGGTAATCGTTTCAGGCAAAGCATTACTGTTACCCGTCCCAAGTATTCCTTAAAATGTAAAGTATTGATGCATGCTTGTATAAATCGTAGATAAGAAGAGATATTTTCTAAACAATACTTGCTGAACCTGTCAGTTAAATCAACTGATAATTTTTTTCATTTATTAAGTACTCGGATAATTCAATTATTGACTGAGAAATAATCAGGATTCTAGATTGAAAAGGTTTCCAAGTCTTTATCTGTCCTGTAGAGAATTAATGAAAAAAAAAATTGCTTCCTTACATTTAAATATATTCATTTTAATTAATATAATGGAAGCTCCTAAACTAGAATATTTCGACCATTTAATATGACGATCTACTAACCAAGTAGACGTTATGTATTGTGGTTTACTACTTATCGTTCTTCAGGGCTAAACATAACAGCTAATTAGTACATTGATGAACTCACAACAGTGGTTTGTATTTTAGTTGTTACCAACTCACATTTTGTTAAAAGAATACGTGTCATTCATCATATTGTTTATGAACCTGGGGAAAAAAATTAAGTTTGAAATAATTTTGTATGTCTACAAGAGGATTAAAATCTGCTTAATTAGTTGGTAAATTGTTTTTATTCATTGAATAAACAGGAATTTTTATTATTTCAAGCTTGGAAAAACGTTCCTTGAAATTAAGACATTTACTTATGTGTAAAACAAAATTTCTGATAATTGTATTTCAATATGATTTTTGAATAATTGGATTTTTTTCTTTCCAGAAGTATGTTTAAGGCTCGTTGTTTGAGTATATCTAAGCCAATGTAAAGTGACCCATGACCTAACAGGAGTCTAGCCAAGAACCAAATAAAAATATTTGTTTCCTTCGTTTTCATGTTCATGAGCACTTTTTAACGTTTCCTTACAAACTAAAACAATATTGTTTATTTGGAGAAAAAATTATCACATTCATTTTAATGTTATCACATACACATATCATTATTAAAGAATGATATGATGCTTACTGAATGATAATAGTACCATCAGAAATGCTGGTGCAAAGTTTTCACAAGTTTGCAGCTTCCAAGACATTTAAAATAACCATTCAGTGAAATATCCTGAACTTGTATAAGTTTTTTAATTTATTAAAATCTGATATATTGAATGTCTTTAAACAAAGATAATCTATATGTGATTTTCTATTTCAATGAATGACTAATCAAGTAAGTTTTCACATTTATCTACCATTTAACATTTTTGAAACAGAGTTATTTACAAAAGAAAACAGTTGACTTATTTGGGAAATATGTCTCCAATAATTCATTACTTGTATCGAGAAATTATAGGGATTGCAGATACTCAACTGGTGTCTTATCACGGAAACTTTATTTAGTATATAAAATATCTTTTTTCTATACTCCGCAAAGCCTGTCTTGGAATTGAACTTCTTCCATAATTTCACAAAGTAGTAAACACTCAAATAATTATTTCAGGTATTCTCCATCCACACAAAAATTAGTTTTGCTAATTCTGTGAGGATTAATTTATGCAAATGATGAACATTAGTAATCAAATATTAATATCGTCGTCTAAAGCAAAATCACCTGTTCTATTGCATTCTTCGGTGTATCTAAAATGTAACTGCAGATTATCCATAATTTCAGTAAATTCTTGGTTATTGATCTCGGTAGTAATATTATTTAGGAGTTATTGAGTTAAGGTTAAAATATATTATTACAGTATATTATAAAGTTCACAGTTTGTAAAATTTAATTTTTCTTCATCAGAGCTGTATATCCTATAGTTCCCATTCACCGAACTGCCAACACCACATCACACCTACTATTTTGTACAAATCACTATTATCACAACTTTCTACACTCGCCAACACTTTTCATGCACAAAGGTAAAACATCTCAAGTCGAAAAAAACGGTGAGAGTCTGCGTACGGATAGTAAAAATAAGTTCTCCTGCTACTGGAATTTAAAGTAGTTATTGTTTCTGGTGAACCCTGTGCAGTTTAGTGAGCACACCACTTTGCTATTTTTGTTTTTATGTAATTTTTCTTTATTTGTTATTGCACTCATGCTTTATTGTAGAGGGTGTGTTAAAATAATTATCGCCAAGAAACTGAAAGTCACGTGTGTCAATTGTGGCACTCTCCTTAAAAACGAGCAAAGCTCACATTGACTGTAAAACTGCAGATTATCTTGTGTGAAGATACAATGATTGTGTCGTGGATAGAAGAGAAAAGATGAAGGTTATAGAGGAAATAAGGAAAAGTAAAAATCGCATGAGAATTACACGAATCCTCCTAAGTCACCTCAGACGACAGCATAAAATGTATCTCTTCAGTCTTCTTTATGTTGGCTTTTGATTGATTCTCCTGTGCAATTTGCAGCCTTCGTCTCTCTGGGGTCGAGACTGCAGAGATGCAGTATTATGTAGATCACTTCATGGACATCATAAATACAATATAATAAGGCACAGAATATCAAATTGTCCAATAATAGAATCAAATGAAATTATTCCACGTAGTTATGGTGAATGTACAAATCCAGATTTCATTTTAATTGTAAACCAGGAATGTTTTGGATTATTCATAACAATATATAAAAATGGAAATTATCATATATCAAATACAAGACACTACTAGATAAACTTCATAAAACCATACAACTCCAGTCTTGGTTAAAAATGGGTATATTCTTAACGGTAAACTGCACCTATATACTTCACGTGTTCGTTTCGCTTTCTGTCTCATGATATTGTTAATATTTGGCATTCCTCTTTTCACGAGATATCTTGACTGTTTCTGCTACATCTTCCAGCTCTTCTTTTCCCTTTTCTAGCGATTGAGCGGTTTCAAATTCTACCCTTCTGCGCATGGGACCCAAAATTAGAAGATAATGAAACAATAAATTGTCAGAATAAAATAAAATTTAATCTACTATGTAAAAAACGGTATTATTAACAAACAGAAATATATAAATGATAGTGTTCACACAAAACATGAGAGCTCCAAACACGTTCACCTCTCCAGCACACAGCAAACCTTTGCTAACAACTCACCAACAACATTAAAAAAGGATCAGTAAAATATGCAGCTTATTGTTGAGGAAAAAATTATCTGATTGGGTGCTCTAAAAAAATACAATTTCACTATCAAGATAACTTTTTATCGGTTTGATACATTTACTAAGTAAATTTACACTATTCAGTAATGCGAATAGCTATCAGTTGTTTCAGTATGGAAAAGTGAGCAAAAAATGAATTTAATAAAGGTACAATACGTCCAGGTCCTCGCTTCGACCGTCTGAAGCAGTCTGAAGGCCAGTCGCCCTGCGCTCCCTGTTAGTAAAATTTGGAACCAAATCTCTTCAGCTGTTAACGGCGTCTACCAGACGTCGTCAGCTCGTGAATGCCCACGAGATACTGATTAAATATAATACGTTAATATAACACGTTTTCTGTTTTTTGTCGAAAATGATTTAAAATAAATCATTCTGTTACAGGATACGGATGAAAGCGAGCATGTAGACTGCTTCATCATCAAGGAGAGGGGAAATTTCTCGGAGCTGCTGTAGGTCTCTCGCCTGAGCTCTCCATTCACCCCGGCCCTGCGTAGCTATCATCAGTGTCGTATTTCCGCAGTTTCCCGAGATTCTTTCGACGCCCGCTAGCATTGAGAATACGAGTTTGTTTTTCTGTACTTCCCTGAAGAGATATAATTTACGGAGAAGACAATTTCGAAGTCAAATGATTAATTTAAAGAAACGCACAAAAACAGAATGTATAGGCGTACCAAACGTACTTAAAAGTAAATAACACTATATAATTCACAATTCATAGAATACATTCACTTCATAATTTACGTGAACTATTAAAAATGAAACCTAGATTCCAATAGTAATGTAAACAGTCATGTTAATGTAAATAAGTCACAATAAATGTAGTAACATTAAATGTAATAAAAAAAGACACCCCTCTTTTTCTTTACTTATAGATCTATTTTTATATTTGTTACTCACAACTCGATAAGGCTAATTGTAATCCGAGGGAAAACGCGGCAATACCGCGGTATTACGGAAAATGAAATATATTAATTGAATAATCTCTGCGGTGAATATGTGGCAAATGAATATTATTTTTAAATTAATTCAATCGTTAATAAGTTAGTTTCCCTGACAGAAAATGTTTGTACATGTATAAACATTACAATGAATATATGTCAATAAGAGAAAAACACGGAAAATTAAAAATGTATTAGTGTTTACTTTGGACTTTACTTTCATGAATATTTTACATAACATTATTTGATACGTAAGCTTTCCATGATTAAAATGTATATTGATATTGGTTATCAATCATGAAAAGGTAATTTCACAATAATATGGGTAGTTTTACGCGCGAAAGAGGCAGCGTATCAAATTGCTGGGCACAAAAGCGATTATTCTCTCACTCGTGCTTGTGAGTTCTGTTGTGCCAGTAACGGTTTTCGGTAAGCAATTTTGTGCTTTCTTGTGTAGTTTTAAAATTTGTTAAGTAGTTAAGTTTTCGCTGTCCCTTCCCGTTACCGTCATGCTAAGTTATTTTCATTGTTTCTGCATCGTGTGATACGTGCATGCGGCGAATTATTTTATTTCTCATCGGAAAACATTTTCCAACATTTTGCTAGGAGACGTTCAAGATACGTGACATTGTGAAATTGGAGGGCAACAAGGAGGTTCTCCATACCGCACTTGTTCATCTCAGATTGATTCCCGCGGAGGGCACTTACATGTGCTCCAAGTGCGGGAATCCTCTTAAATTGTATGAGGACTCTACAAGATAATTCATTAATGGGAGTCGTAATTTTAGATACGGGTCTTTTGAGATGAGTAATGTTTTATTCTAATGATTTGGTATTTAACAGGGCCGATGGGTATACGTGGAGGTGCACGTTTAGTGTCCCGGTGCCCACAACAAAGAGGAAGAAAGTTTGTGGGACCAGCGTGTCGTACCGCACGGGAACGTTTTTCGCGGCTACCAAATTTTCACTGGTGGACATTCTCCCGTTCGTTGCCCGAACTCCCCTGACCTCGATTACGAAATTACTAGGCTTCGTAATGACCTCCGTGGTTAATTGGGCCAGCTTTTGTCAAGAGGTGGTCTATGACGCAATGGTGGTAAACAGGAAACCCGATAAGGTAGTTGAGATAGGCGAATCGAAATTCTGTCGCCGTAAGTACCACCGGGGACATAAAGTCGAGGGCCAGTGGGTTTTCGGGTTGTACGAGAGCAGGGTACCGGGCAGGGACGTCTGTTTCCGGTGGAAAAGAGGGACCGCGAAACTTCAGTACCGCTCAATCAGGTATGTATGAAGAGAAACGTATTTTTCATTCCTGTACAGAAAGCGCCTTGCACCTATTATTTCCTCGTCTTTGCTAACAGGCACAACCGTCATCTNCTTCATCCACAGTCGTCTTCTTTTTCCCCTCCGCTTCAGACGTTCAGAAGAGGCTTCGATCGCTTCGTTGAAGGCAGAATCGAATGATGGGTTAAGAAAAGACTGATTCAAATAAACATACGATCCCGCACAAGCAATGTATCGACTGCTCAGGTATCTATTCCGTACAAACGATTTTGAAAACTACAATCACCTTTTGTCTTGTAACTTATTTTAAATATTTTAGTCACATTTTCTATTCGGAACATTAAGTACTATACCAACGTTAATACTTTAAAAGTTGGGTGATTTTTTTATTCTCATGCTAGATATACATTTAAGTTTGGGGAAGGTGGAGTAAGACGGGGTCTTTAAGGATTTACACAAAAAGAGGACTAATCTTAATCGCACAAATTAGAAACTTTTATTATAAAACAATCGGACTTTGTTCTCCTTAATTCTAGTGGAAGCAAACCCAGAAATAGAATTCTTGTAATAATAACTACAAAACGATAAGTACGAAATCCCCGACAAGCCTTCCCCTCGGGAGGGGGTGGGTTAGGCGGGGGAACCCTCGCGGAGGTACAGGGAACGACACGCTTAGTTCATCTCTATCTTCACAGATATGGATCACTTCGCCGTCATCGTCTTCTACTCCGACACAGGCAGAGTATACGCCCATTTGACATGTGATCCATCCTTCATTACCCTCCAAATACAAACCCTGACACTATAAACATTCTATATACTCCTCTGTCTAACTCTGTAACTCATTAACATATTGCTTGGCTTTTTTGTTGTTTTTTAAATTCTTTTCTTCTCTTTACAACGAATAATAAGATTATGGTACATCTTCCTCCAAACAGCCTTTGTATTTGCAAACGAAATGAGTTTCCTTATTGGTTCATGGAATAAGGCGAAAATAATGCATCACGTCTTTGACATAAATAACACGACAATTTGTGCCCCTCTGCACCCANTCTTCACAGATATGGATCACTTCGCCGTCATCGTCTTCTACTCCGACACAGGCAGAGTATACGCCCATTTGACATGTGATCCATCCTTCATTACACTCCAAATACAAACCCTGACACTATAAACATTCTATATACTCCTCTGTCTAACTCTGTGACTCATTAACTTATTGCTTGGCTTTTTTGTTGTTTTTTAAATTATTTTCTTCTCTTTACAACGAATAATAAGATTATGGTACATCTTCCTCCAAACAGCCTTTGTATTTGCAAACGAAATAAGTTTCCTTATTGCTTCATTGAATAAGGCGAAAATAATGCATCACGTCTTTGACATAAATAACACGACAATTTGTGCCCCTCTGCACCCATTTGAAAATAGAATATCGGATAATTCAAAGATCCATTTAAGGATATATTAATTTACGATTTTTGCATTAAAAAAAGAATGTGATATCTCAATTAGTTCCTGTAGTTCAGAGAAAATAAACAAAATTTGAAAACTAACTTATTACNTTAATTTACGATTTTTGCATTAAAAAAAGAATGTGATATCTCAATTAGTTCCTGTAGTACAGAGAAAATAAACAAAATTTGAAAACTAATTTATTACACCATTTCATCCTTTTACAATTACACTTTGGAAAAATTCTCTCTTTCTAGGTGGTTACGCTGCAAAAGTCAGCTAGTTTTGAAATTTTGTTTTCCTAGCTTTAGAATTCTAAGTTGTGAGGTGATGAATGTTTGTGTAAAAGTATGAGAGGACCACTCTCCTATATCGAGTCGAAGACTGTAATAAGAGTAAAAAAAAGACATTGAATACTTTTAATGGAAGAGAAATGTCACTTACGTTTTTAACAAATATTGCTAGGATGGGAATAAAAAGCATCATAGCATATACATTACTCATGATATTAAATATAATGTACTAAGTGTTACAATATTTTTCAATAAAGAAAAAATATTAAATTTTTATATTTATCTTATAACATAGAATTTAACCCATCATAGAATGATACTATGCACTTAAGAATGAACTTCTTCTATTTGACAAACTTCAAAATTTATGTATTTTACTTCTTGACTTTGAAACCCAAACATGATTGGCAGTAAAGAGAATTTATTACAGTCTGTAGCAATACTACTATTGAGGAGAATAATTCTTCTTCTCATTTCAATATCCAAATAAGAAAGTAAAGCAATTATGAGGAGTTCAATGATTATTTAGAATAGAACTAAGGAGTAAAGAAAAGGATAGCAGACCAAAAGGGTTGACTGTGGTCTAGTAGATATTGATCTGCAGCAAGAAAATAGTCAAATAATGAAGAGAAATGTTTATTACAATTTTATCACACATTCTTGTCTTAAAAAATGTTCAAGAATTTAAAAAACATCAAAAAGTTGATTTTCTCAAGAACATTAAAAAAAAACAACCATCCATTCACAATGAAATAAGATACAAGAACTTTTTATTTCTTATGATAATTTTACCTTTGTTTAGTTTTTCTTAAAATCATAAAAAGCATAATGATGGCAGGTAGTTGGCAAGAAAGAAAAGTAAAAATATGTAGGTGTTATGAAAAAATTACATACAAACAGATTAAAACAAAAATACAATAAAATAACTTGACCCTTTCAGACCAGGGTGTCACAATTGTCACTTGCACTCAGAGAGGATCAGACCAGCCTCACATAATTGTGACAGATTCTATTTGCTACTGCAAGTTTCTTGGAATTTCATTTGTGGTGTAGATTAGTCACACCACTGTTCGATTCCTTAAACACAAGGTGTCTTTTGATAAAAGTTATTGTTGTATTACATTTCTCTCTGTAGCAAACGTAATTATCATGAGTAATTTCCTTGAATTCATACATTATTGTGTTAAAGTATATGGAATGTTCATCTAATAACAGAAAGGGGATTAGTTTGTTCTGAGTGGTTGAAATCCAGTGATTTGTTTGTATTATCACAATTGTGATAGTTGGGACTGGTCATATCCCGAAGTTAAAATACATCTTCACTAATAAGATTGTGTATTTTGCTGCTTAATCTTACAATATATGACTTAGTTATACTGAAACAACTAGAAAACTTAGATTTAGAACATCTATTGAACAACGATGACCATTTTGACCTGGAATGACCAATGGTGACTCACCTGATGATGAAATTAGTTGCGATAGCAATGAAGAAAATGACTCTACTCCGAGGACAGGAGCTACTGCAAGTAATCCAAAACCTTACTTTCAAATAAAAAAAAAAATACAGATTCTTTTGAATCTTACAGTTAATACACTGAGCTTTTGCTTTTAAGTCCTGCTCAATATAAAAAAAAATACTTCACCTCTGAGGTGTTTCGTGCATTTTCATTTCGTATTTATAAGTTTTATCCAAAAAATGGAAAATCAATAGATTCCCCTGTATACTGCTGCTGTTGAAATAATGTATGAATTGTAATGGAACCAATAATTTGGTTATTCAATAGAACCACATTTAACAGTCACAATCATAACAACATTTCTGTGGGAAGCAGACAAACCTAAGGAACAAAGCCCCAGCAGAGGCGCAGGTGGTAGTGTTGTCGCTCACCACCAAGTCATCCACCAAGCCCGATAGGGCCAGAAAATTTGTAGCTTTTCACATGAATGTCCCAGTTCATATAGCTGTGACTTCTCAAAAGAAAAACATTCCTTCCTCTATCCAGCTCCTCCTCCTAGTATCAAAAACTCTAACTACTTCTACTAACCCAGCTATCTGGCCCACCTACTAACTATGACCTACCATCCAACTCCTGACTGCTATCGCTCCGTGAATGTAAGCTTTAATAGCATGATACATTTTCCATTTACAAATACTACAATGAAAAAAAGTGTCACAATTGTAACACTACTCCCCCCGCCTCATCAGATATCAAAAAAAAAAAAGTTTCAAAAATATTTTTGTTCATTGCAGTTCCCCAATTATATGTGAACAGAACTTTTAATATATGTTAGCAGTGATCACTTTCTACAAAGTATGAAGACTGACCAAAAATCATGTTGGTTCAAATATTTGTGAATAGTGATGTTCTATGTCAATTTACTATCTGCAACACAGTATTAGAATATACTATTCCATAGCCCATGAAAAATATTGCTACACATAAAAATTGTAATCACAAGAATGAATTCTTCGGGACTTTCAAAATGACATTTCTGCTAAAATGATGCACCATAATCAACTTATGAAAAAGATTTCTTAAAGAAACAAGTTCCTAAATGCTACTTCAAATTACTTTCCCAGATGAAAGAATGTTCAAACATACCACATTAGATATTATGTCAAAAGTGTGAGTTCACATATGTTCTTACAAAATACCTTACATAGAAAGATGCTTTACAGGACATAACAAGAAA
>NNCF01128546.1:1035486-1051839 GCA_002313205.1 Laupala kohalensis | reverse complement strand
ATATTAATTTAGTTTTATGTGTACTCAACTTTGGCACGGTTGTGTACATAAATTCTGTAGCCCCATCCTGGCCCGGGTTTTTCTCCGTTTTTCCTTCTGGTAGAGGCGGATTTATCATAGAGGTTCTCTAGGCTTTGTCTAGGGGCGTGTTTATTGTAACAATAAATCGTGAATTTAGTGTTATTTCAATTCTTATGATTTTTAAACACTATACTCAAAATAATCTATAGTTCGATAATAACTCTTACATGTAATTTTTTGCTTAAAATTACAAACATATTGACATTCTATTTATATTATAACTGGCAGCTAACTTTTTATCTTATCTAGGAACTTTTGCTGAATTTTTTGAATCCGCCTCTGCCTTAGGGCCCTTGATCTGAATTGATGGGATGGTCCCTTGCTTGCTTCCGGAGAGTAAATTAGTTTTTTTCCCTCCACGTGGTCATACGCAGTTTGTACTGATTTTTGACAATAAATTTATTTATTATTATTTACATATATGATGTACTGTATAATACATATATGAATTTAATTTTCTTTTTGGGGTAAGTTTTTTGTTATCATCCTTGTAATAAAAAACAATTTCACTGTTTAATATTAATTTTTACGAGCAAAATATATATAATTAATAATAACCCATGATTTGGATACTTACATCCAATGAATATATTTAATATTATGAATCATTCAACATCATGTTATTTCTCTACTCATGTTGCTAGTTACATCAAGAAGATTAGTCTGAGTATAATGAAAATAATTAGGCTAATGTTACAGATTGTTTTATCTCGTCACAGAAGGAATGTTTTGTTTGTTCAGTCATATTCACACACACACATTCACTCACACATTGTCTCACGTATCCACACACTCATATCTATTCCAGTCAAGGGTCCTAAGGCGGAGGCGGATTCAAAAATTTCAGCAAAAATTCCTAGATAAGGTAAAAAGTTAGCTGTGAGTTAAAATACTAATAGAATGTCAATATGTTTGTAATGTAATGCAAAAAAATTACATGTAGTAATTATTATGTAAACTTGTGCGTTGGATCATTGCGGGTTGCTGGTTTAATTTTCGCATAAACGGCGCCGCACTGAATAGGAATAATGTGATTTGAATTGTTTTATGACTTCCAAGATCTGTATGGATGATATTTCTTTTCGCACGATGGTGGTGCAAGTTACATACCAAGGACTGCGGAGATCCGGTGCTTCGGAACTTGTAGAAGTAATAAAGTATGTCTGGAATATATATTCCTATCCATTACTTAATGTCTTATGCATGGTATGACTAGCACCCAGCAGTGATTAAAAACAAATAAGGCTCTCCGAATTAATTTGATATCACCCTGTTACTGTATTTTGTTTCTTGTTTATTAATGTCATTGTGCCTAAATTGCATTAAATATGATTTTTCTGTATTGTCCTTAAAATTATAAAGTCTGTTTCTTAACCTAATGCAGAAGTTATCACCAATACTGTTTCTTGCCGAACATCCTACGATAATGACTCANTGTACTAATTATTATGTAAACTTGTTCGTTCTATTCATTGGGGGTTGCTGGTTTAATTTTTGCATAAACGGCGCCGCACTGAAATTATAGTAATGGGTGAGAGACTTTTCTTCCCATTAAAGAAGGGGAAGAAATAGTAATAATGTATGTAATTGGCCTTCCTTAGAGTCAAATAAATTCAAGGTTAAACAGCGATGTCCGCGTAAACAGGGTAATAATGTGATTAGAATTATTTTGTGACTTCCAAGGGCACCAGTAAAAATGTTTAGATTGTCTTGGTGTTAGCTATGACATCATAAGTATGTATCAAATACAGGGAAGGAGAAATGACAGGTATTTCCCATCCTCACCATTCTCCCTCTTAATTCCCGCAGCGGTCGAAGACCACCACCGCAGGTTCCTCCTGCCGTCTGCTGCACAATGTTCTCATATTCTCTACAAGATCCAGGATGCCTCGAATAAACAGCCCACTCAACACCATCAGCATCCAGGCAGCATTAGTCAGAATCATTATCATGATGTGTACACTCGCAATCGCTCCGCCAATAAAGACGAATGCAAGCAAACCTAAGAGGATGTATCGGACAGTCATGTTCTCTCAGGTATAGTTCGCCCGGTATGCCGTTTCTTGGTAACCATCGTCCAGTATGGACGCAAATTCTATAGTTATGATCTGTAACGCTGGCTTCCCATCTGATTTTTTCCTTCAAGAAATGAAGTTCTGTATTTGTGTAAATCAATGATTTTCTCAAATAAATCAAAATTAACAGAAAATGAGGTAGCATAATAAATAATTTACTTTAAACAGTTTTTTTTCAACAACTGTAAAAACATCTATTGTGGTCATTCAAGACAAAACGATGGAACGCTCTTCCCGATTCGCGTGCTCTCACGGTCGGAATTTAATAAGCTTTCGTACGAATTTCATGGCTCTTTTGGATCTTGAAAAGATTCCCCCTTTTCTTGCAAATAGAGAAAGATGCGGATTCTGACGGCTCAGTGCGCGCGTGCATCAAGGGTCACGTGCACGGGGCTAGTGAGTGTCGTTTTCAACCCCGTGTCTTCGCACGGAGGGGTACATCGAGGCAAAATAAGCCAAAAGTATTTTATCCAGTTAATTTGGTGCATTATGGCGAAAAACCGTTTTTGTGCATATATCAAATAGTATGTCCATTATTTATGATAAGAACATTTACATAGAGATTCTTTTTTAATTGTTTATTTATTTTTGATACATAAACACTCGAATAAAAATTCATTATATCTAACATAGCAAATATTTATATAAATATTAATGACCATTTACCAAGATCCATCGAATTCCCGGGATAAAATACTTTGGCCAGGTTTCGTCTCAATATAGTCCATTGTGCGGGTCAGGGAGCGGAATTGAAAAGCGATGTTCACTTACCCTGTGTACGTTGTCCTTTAGGAGAGTTATGAAAACTTTCGGAAAACCCCGCATTGATAGTCCTTTGTCGTCCCACCACAGTGCGCGTAAAGATTAAATAGTAATTAAATCAATCTCAGGAGGCGTGAATTGTCGATGGTCTATCGGTGAAAGGCAGTGAGTGGTGGGATTTCACTGCTACCAACTTCTCCACATGTCCCGATCTCCGTAACTTCTCCCAAATTGGCATTAATTGACACTAGAGGTAGAGTGGCCCTCCTGTTGGTGCCAACGGTTCCAGGTAGATGTTATGTCCTGATTAAATATTACATTCCCGTTTGGGGTCGTAGACGAAATAGGGAGCGAAATATTCCATTGTATATTCACACCCGCGATAACAGTCGTGCACCTGATACCATTGTTCAGAAGATATCAACTACATATTCCGATTGTCTTTGATAACAGAAAACGGTATCTTTGCGGATAAATAAAACAATGTTCGCGTGTTCTCGTGTCTATCGCATAGCGGAAAGGCGGATAGTCTCAGAATGCTTATTAAAATAACAACTACATCTGCGTGTTTGTTTGATGCGACTAAACTAGCATAAAAATTCCGTGTATACCTTATTAAAATAGCAATTAATGAAAAAACATACACACAATATACATTTAAAAATTGATAATGTTCGATTACCTTAAACTATATTGCAGACAATTTCAGTTAACTCAAAATAATAACATTGTTATAACCAAAGACATAAAAAGTTCCATTATGAAGGTGTGAGTTCCGAGTGTAAACCAATACTATCCGAGATAATTTTGAATATAATACACTAAATTTAATATGAGGTCTTCAAAAAATTTTATGATGATAGTTTCCTTAATTATGTTTAAGCCTATTTTTCAGGTACAGCTAAGGTCGTTTAATACATTTAATGAATATATAATCAAAAAGTGGACGTAAAATACAATCAGTAAACTACGAAAGAATCCCATGAGATTGTTTTATGAGAAAATTACATTGATCTCTGTTGTCTACAGTAGGAAATAGTTCCTCATACTCCTTTTTCTTAGAACGTCCAATATAATGACGTACTATCGTGTTTCAAATCAAGAAATGGATTACTTGTAGTCTTGTTGTATACACGTACGTACGTTTGAGAAAAATATATTTCAATACAAATTAATGTTCTCTCAGATTATAAGAAGAGTAATTAAGCATCGATAATTTGATGAGTGAATAGGTACTTGTACTGACACGTAACGATATCGGTACCATGTTTTTATATTTTCGTCTTTTGTATGAAAGGAAGGACTACTAGCAAAGCCAACCCATGAGCTTCATTTCGAATGGTTTTACTTTAAACGGCGTTTCTCTCAACCGTTGTCTTGGGCGTTTTACAGGAGGCGGTTTTTAACCACAACGACGTAAGGTTTGTTTATTGTTTATTTCTAACGTCCCTTTAAAATTTTCCAGCTTTTAAAATCTGGTGCCAACCGCCCCTCAAGCGCTGGTCGTTAATTAATCAAATCTTACAATCTTAAGAGGTAGAAGGAGAGAGGTCAGGATGGAAAATATTATTTCGTTTGTACATTCCAATAGCGAACTCTCTCCGTCGTATATATTAGTACGAAGCAGTCAACGATGTATTGTTAGATAAGATAATTAAAATAGTTACAATTAAAAGTATGTTCGGGATGTAACTAAATTGATGGTAACTTTTGTGTTAACTTGATGTATTAGTCACTTGAAACTATTTCTTGGTCGTGTAATCAGGAACAGATTTGCTGAAAGTTTTTCCCAATCTTTTCAGAGGTTTCAGGTGGTAACTGGCAGCGCGTCGAGCAACACCCAGCATCAACCACACACAAACTGAACTCTATTCTCCCACCTTCGCAAGCCGCCAATGATCGTCTGTTGTCGGCGTTGTATGAGTGAATGTACGTATGAGGAAATTAATGAAAGGAATTAAAAAGAGTGAGGTAATGAGTGAGACAATGTGTGAATGCGTTAATGAAAGAATGGGTGAGTGAATGAATGAATGAGTGAGTGAATGTGTGTGTGAATGCGACTGAACAAAAAAATCCGGCTTTCAATGAAACAGTAACATAAGTTAAATCAATGTGTGACAGCAACATATTCTTCTGAATTATTTTCAGAAAAATTCAATTAATCCTTGTTATCACTACTGATGTGCACATATAAAGAAACTTGTAGATGTATGGCGTGTATCGTAAATTTTAACATTTATTGGTTGTTTATGCTTAATATTACTGCTACTTAAGTATAAAATATGCATAAGAGTCCATGGAAATTTTTTTGTTAAGAATAAATTGAGAGTAAAATCCGACTAATTGCATTTTCCAATTGCAATTGCATTTAATTCATTTCAACGCAAAAAAGACCAATAATTTTTTTCTTCGGGCTATTAATTTCTTCGATCTATGACGGTAACATTGTAATGAGGCTGAAAATGTCTTGTCAGTTATATAAGGATACGGTTGTGGAGATGGATACTAGATTCGAGTATAAACTCGGCAGGAAAATAATTTTAAACGACATCGTTGAGCAGATACTTTATTTTGCACAAAATCACCAACACATGTTTTTAACATAAATTGAAAAGTTATTTACGAAATTCGAAATAAATTTAAATGCATTATCAAATTACATAAAGATTTGATGTTCTACAATACAAGGATGTTGTATACAAAATTCAGTGCCAATATTGTGTTATATTGGACATACCAAGTGATTATTAAAACCCAAAAACAATATTAAGTCATCAGAAATTAATGTAATTTCTTAATATTGGGTATAATCATTGTGAAATACCAATGATTGTATGGATTAAGATAATATTAAAATTTTGGACATAGAAGGATTTTTTTTCCGAGATGTGTGGTCTGAAATGTTATTATATCATATAAACATACATTATGCCTAGAAAATGGAACGAACAATCTTTTACAATTTATAGTACATTGTCTTCAAACTAACGTAATGAACCTCTTTTATATTTGTAACGTCGGCGCCAGGACATGCCATCAATTTGTGAAATATTAATATTTCTTTGCATTTTCCAAACCGGATGCTTTTGAGAATCTTAGAATAAGTGGCCGGTTGGCGCTAAGACAGACGTGCGACGAGCTTGGGATCCATCCTAAGCCTCTTCAGTTATTGAGGTATTGTTTGAACGAACACCTTTCAGTTTTAAGGAAGGTACGTACAAGTTTATTCGGAGAGTGCGGTCGGTGACGTTGACCCACTGGAATTTTGAATAAGAAGAATTCTACGAAGTAATGAATGAAGTACGTGCCGAATATAGAACAACGAAAAGGGTGTTTGCGAAGCGCCTAGGTGACGCTCATGGCGGTTCGTCCTCTACGGCGCAGTCTCTGCGTTCCTAGAAGTCAAAGTGGTGACCCAAAAGAAGTGTTTGCACTGTGGTGGCGAAGGCAAGGTTATTTGCTGATCACGTGACGTCTTGTACAGTATATATTGGGAGGAGTGAAACTCCTCACAGACTCTTTACGCGGGAATGTAGAGATCCGTCAGCACTGAGATGTGACTGAGCTAAGAATAGGTCGCGGAGACCAGATGTTCATTAGGATGCTGCGGTAGTCTTAATGAAGTCATTACTAGTTGCGAGTGTCGTAACTAGTATCAGTTAGTTGTTGGGGAAAACAACTTATAATTTCGAAGGCTCAGATAACCTAACGGTTTTTACCATTTAGTTGTCTTCAACTATATTTAACCAAGTGTAATTAATGCTCTCTGACGGCATTATTTGTGTAATAACAGATTATAAGATGTATTAATGATTTTGGGAGTTTGTCTCTGTTGTAAATTCAGATTTCTAGTTAATTTGTAATAAATCATTATTTATTGTTATTACACGTGTGATGGGTTGCTCGGGAAACCGAGCTGGTGGCAGCGACAAAAACTACCATAGGGATTTTGGTATTTATGTGGATCCCGCATCTACCAAAGAAAAAATAACATCGCATCAGAGCTTGAGGTGTGATGTTACAATATTACTTTAAATATTTCATCATAATGGCACTACGTGTAACTAACATTTATCAAAGTGTTCTTTTTGTGTAATTGGGTAGCTTGTGTGTTTCCACTGTGTAAGCCCTTTGAGACAACTGTATGTCAGCCCTTTGAGACAATTTAGTCACCTAGTGATTTCCCTCAAATAGGAACCGAAACATGTTTAAGTTTTAAATTTATTTGTAACAGAATGTGAGTTTGTATGTGTGGGTGAAATTTTGTGAAATGAAGTGTTTTCTCAATAAGGTTAAAAATTATTTTATCTGTTCAGTAGACTTAGAACTAACTATTAATTCCGCAGTAATTAAGAAGTAGAGTGAACACGATTTAGTTGGGGTCACCATACCGAGTCGATGGTCACGAGTAGTGGCGACCTGCGAGGAAGGACAACCTTGGTGAATTTAAAATCCGGAGAACTCTTTACCATCTGCATAAGGTCAAATATCAAGTAATAATCATTTTTTAGTAATAAATTTTCTTTGCATCTCGAAAACGGTACGTATATGGTGTAGAGCAGGTTATTCAAAATTTTTAATGAAAAATAAGAAACAGTTAAGTTGCGATACCTAATTTAGTGAGTACTACAAATCTATGTTTTGACACAGGAGAATTGCCGAACAAAACGGAGAATTTACAAAACCTCTCCATAAGTGCATAAGGTTTAATCATGAAGAATGTTTTCGTGAGAAGATGACACGTTTAAATGGGACAATTTCATTTTGCAATGTGTTTTGGTGAAAAATTCTGGAAAACTTCTTAAATCGAAGAAACATTTTTTAAATTTTTTGTTTTAATTAATTTTAACAATTTTTGTAATTTAGAGTGGTCGTTTTCTTCGAGAAAGTTTGTGAAAAGGTAAAAGTTGCATGAATTTATGAGTGAAATATTTCTTTTTAATGTTGTAAGTTATTTGCAGGTGCTAAGCACTAATACAATTTGAGCTCAAAATTCTCATTTCAGTTTGTTAAGAAAACTCATGACACATATGGATAAAATTCCAATGTGGGAGCATAACCCGTCGCCGGTATTGTGTGATAATTTTTGTAAGTTACCATGGTAACAAACTCTAACAATTCTAACTGTACTAAGGCCGATTTGTATAAAAGGGCGTTAAATTTATGTTCTACATTATTAAGGTAATATTTAAAATTACGTTCCTACACCTTTTTTCTGTTTTACGTTTCTAGCTGAAACATGAGGTACGCAAATCTCGCTTAAAATTTAATCAGTTTAATGATAAATGATTTTTTCTTGAGTTTATTAAGTAATTATCACTATATTTAAAAGTAACATAATAGTCAATACACGTTTGATATTTCTAAATGTTCACACGAAAAATGTAACTTACGGCCCTGAAGCAGGCGAGTTTCATATTAGCGAATTTCTTTAGTCAATTCGCTTCAACCTTCCTGAATTTTAATATAATGGTAAACAAGTACATTCTACCGTAAATACGAATTATTAATTAAATATATTTATCCGTTTACTAGAATCGCTGCGCACAGACGGACGTTATGCCCAAAAAACAAATATTTCTGAATCAGGGACAACGAAAACTGATATTTCCGTCAAAATCAAGCTTCCGAATTTTTTCACGATTACAAAACTTTCTATATACTTCATAAATGAGAAAGAAAAATAGTAGATTGAAGATTCTGTATATTAAAACACGAGTGAAAGCAAATGATCAGTTATATTTTATACATCCAATAAGGAATACAAATTCATGAAATGAGAAACACTATGTCATTATGATTTCTCTGCCAAACGACGAGCAGCTATTTCTTGGAGCTGGGAAAGGGCACTCCGGAGAGTCTCCCCGAGCTCCTTGGGAAGTCCTAATTGCACGGAGGCCGCCTCGTATTTCTCCGCAACACGTTGCAACATGAGGACGATGCGGTCCAAAGGACTGTCGTCCATATCGGAAGGCGCTTGACGTTTGATGATCGCTCCTGCTGCGATCTGAAAAATACATATCATGCAAACAGTGTGTTGTTAGCCCCACCGGTGTCTCAGGTAGTAGTGTTGTCGCTCACCAAGACATCCCGGGTTCGATTCCCGATGGGGCCAGAAACGTTTTCATTAATGTCCCAGTTCATATAGCTAGACGACTGGAAAACAAACCTTCATTCCTATATCCAGTTCCTCCTAGTATCTCTAACTCTTACTATTACTAACACCTCCACGTGGACCAAGTCGTTGGTAAACCCAACTAACCGGACCTCCTATTTATAATAGCCCCAACCACCCACCTCCTATCTCCTTTCGACCCATGTAGACAAGCTTCAGTACGTATTCCATTTACAAATACCACAATGACAAAACATCAGTGAGAGTTTTCTGATAATGGTTATATATGCATACTATGAGTAATTTAGAAACGCGTAGGTACTGCCTCATTTTTATTAGATTGTTGCATAGAAACCTACAAAACTGTCCCCAAGCTTATTGAATACAATGTTATACTGGTAAGACTTAGACCACGATATCTTGTCTTTAGTTTGACCATTACAGATACTACATAACCATTAAATAATTAAGATTATTTAATCTTCCATTTAACTAACTGTAGTGACTTAATATTTATAGTCACATGGTGACCTCTGTCAATGTGGGTCAAATGAGCTATTTTCGACGTCTGAACTTAAAAAGTTAGTTCTACTTTGCAATGTTTGCAATCTTCGGTTTATATAGGCAACCAGGTAAATGTTGATTCACATAATGCATTTGACCATACGCATTTTGCCTCGGGCGACGGAGAGGAGACAACATTATAATTAATTGGTCATATTTTCTATCTGCATGTATAATTAGTATCAAATGAACGACCCTTTTTTAAAGAACAGTCATGTATTTCCTCTAAAACACAAAAAAACACAACGTTTCCATCTTTTGTGCTTTGATTGACACAAACGATTGAAACATTGAATGTTATTTGAGTTTAGAGTAAATATATGTTTCATTTGTTACTAAATCATTCTGTCAAAGAAACAAAACAGCTCTTACATTCGATTGATTCCATATCAATAAAATACCTTGGCACTTTTCTGTGGATTCCTAGATACTTTTCGAAAGGAATGTTCTAGGAGGAGTAAGCAGGGAAAGACTTCACTTTTTAGCTCGATAACGGAATAAATAGCCACCGAATGGTAATAACTGTATTGGCAATCTTTGCTGAAAGACTAAAGTCACTTAGTACGTTTTGATGGAGATTTAGAAGGACTCTTGATGCAAATATCCAAACATCCTCGAGTGTGCAGATGCGGGTATGTGAATTGTACATAGATATGTCATCCATAAATTCGCCTTGCAGAGAATTTTACAAATCTTCCATTGTCTTATGTGATTGAAAATTTGTCTCCATTCATTAAGGAACACCGTCGGCTATTCCGAAATTAAAAATCACATGGCAAATTGATAACTTTTAATGTGCCTATTTTTGACAAACTGATATATATATTTTACCCAGTGACATGATTAGTTATTTACTTTAACCCTTTCGGCCTTATTATAAATTTAAAAAATGACTTGGTAACACAAATAAAAATTTGGGTGGAATTTAAATCGGAATATAATTAAAACTTAGCATTTAAATGGCATTAGGTTATAAACAACAGTGAGTAAATTGTAAATTACGAATTTCATTTTTCTTTAAATTAATCTTCAAATAAGCGTTTTAATTATTTAAAAAAATTGTAGTTTTTTTTTAGCTTTGAACTATGTAGTAGGGTAGGAATTATTTACAATTTTTGTGTAATATTTGAATTCGACATTACCTGCAAAATGCAGATCCCAAGGATGAGATAAGCAAATGTTCTCACTGTAGCCATCAGGAAGTTTTTTCAAAGGACTGCTCGACAGATGAAGAAGAACTATTTGATGAAGTTCCTGTGAATTCCTTCCTTTATATACACGGGACCTTATCACAGATGTTTCAATTTGATATTCATGTGCATCATAAAACATTCTTTCGTCTAATGGTAGATTAGCTTCAAGGGCATACTTACCTCATTTTATTTATTATCATTTACATGAAGTTCTTACGAAGATAAATTTTATTATTTTGGGTTTTAAAACGAGCAAGTAATAAAGTGTGCGAACAATTTTCACTTTGTAATATTAATTTATTATAATTACTCACGGAAAACCTGCGTTATTAAGTCTTTTAATTATCACGCATGTTTTATGGTTCTATTTTATTATAAATTCGGACTTAATTATTGCCATTTATATAAAAATGATTTAAAACATGCCTCAAGTACCAATAATTATATTGTCATAAACATTCTTCCACTAAAACTTTTCAAATGCTTATAAAATTTTATCTGACCTCTCCTCGTCTCCGCTGGGCGTTAATTCGTTATTGCGTTTACTAATTTACTAATAATATCTAATGTAACTGCTAATAGTTGATCATCAACCTGTGTTAATGAAATTAGCTTTCTTGATACCGTTTCTAGAACATATTGCAATTATTTTATTTCTTCAGCGGGTCCAATTATTTGTTTATTTATTTATTTGTTTATTTAATACCACCTGATTACCTGGCGTTGCTCGGGATTTTTCTTAGTCTAATTTTCTTTTACTCGAGAAAAAATAAAATCTAACCATATCGTAAGATTAAAATACTTTTACTTACTGGTTTTTTAAAACATTTACAGAATCCTAATTTTTCAATTTCATTATAAAACAAATTTAATACAAAACGTGTGTGTATACACTACTCCATCTCACGGGAGCCGCTCCGGTCGAATTTTCGCTTCCGAGGTTCGAAGCGGTTGCACCAGTTCTTTAAAATTCTCGTAAAATCTAAACTATTCGTCGAAATTATATGATTTAAAGACGTTTTTCATCTTTGTCAAATGCACAAAACGAATAATTCATTAAATATGATTGATTTTTTCCTTCTTAAGTATTTTTCTTAATTTGATATATTTTAACAATTTTAACTTAAATTTTAATAATATTTTTTCGATAATGTAGGGAAACCTTTGTAGATAGACATTTTTTGATAGGGAGTTTTTTTGTAAAGTTCTTTGATGCAAACAATATTGCTATGCGTAATTGTCACCTATCTGTAACCGTTTAGGCAGTGTAAAGTGTTTTGGCTGATTGTTTAGCCCGATTTCATCGACATTTATCTTCAACTTAATTTCTTATCTTTCTTTTCGTACATCTGAAAAATAAAAGTTTGCTTATTTTTATCCTGGACATCTTACCTCTCTCCTTGCGAAATTTCATCACGATCAGTTCCGTGGTTTAGTCGTGAAAAAGTAACAAACATACAGACACTTTTTCGCATTGCGCATTTACATTAGTATGGATGTATTAGTATTAGTATGGAAGTATGGGTTTCCATGCAGATCTGATACGTTTGGCATTATATTCGTCTGTGGCATTTTGTCTAGGAATGTTCGTCACGACATATACTTATAATCGTAAAATCTTTTTCAAATATAATTAAAATTGTTAAAATTAAAACTATTAAAATTGGTAAAATAAAACAATTAAAATTGGTAAAATAAAACAATTAAAATTGGAAAAATTAAAACAATAAAATAGTTATTATTATTTAAATTGATCTATTCAAATATAAATAATACAGAATATTACAAACAAATAATTTTTATATACAATTAAAAGGTAATTAATTACTGCAAAGAATTAAATTATTGCAAGCAATTAAATTATTTGCAAAAAATCAATTATAATTTTGATGTGATGATCCCGGTTTGGGTAAAAATGAAAACGACAGAATGAGTCATTTCAAATTAGTATTCCGCGACAGTGTGTAGTGTGCGCCCAGTATGGTTGACTAATATGTCTGTTTTTTACTAGCCTAATACCCGCTGCTTTGTTGATCGATGATTTCTGTTCAACTATTCTTTCTAAATAATTAAATATACAACCGATTCCCACTTCATTCATAAACAGGCAACCTCATCTTTCAATAACCTCCATAATGTCCCAAGCACAGGAACGTTCCAACTGGGAAAAGGGTTAAATACCCAGCAAGGATTAAGTCCTGCTACTCCAAAGATCTTTTGAAAACTCGATAAGCGATAAAAACCGAATATTATACTATTACTATTTATAAGTATCTGTTCAATATATTCTATTATAAATGTCTATAATATTATAGATATCTGTATGTGATAGATTCCATTCTATTAATATATTCTATTACAATTATAATTCTTCACATCAAGGTCTATTTTACGATTAGTGTTTATACATTCCAAGCACTGTGTATACACGTTTGTTTGATTTCAAACCTTCAGAAGACCTACACCGAATGAGAATAAATAAAATTAAGTAAAGTATTCTTTCTATATCGCCGGGTGACAAACCCATCGCAGTAAATGACACTGACTCGTGCATAAAGATACACCGAAACATAAATGCGTAACGCGTGTGTCCTTTGCTACCTGATCACGACTGTTCAGACATTTTTTTGGTGTTATGTTATCAGACAAGTGAATCATCTGCGAATCATATACTATTTGTGCACAGTGAATGACATATCTCAATTGTGGGACTTTTGAGGAAAATTTCTTCCAACCTCATAGGTCCATTAAAATTTTACGCCTTTGAGTAAAAATATAGGTGATTTGATTGGACATAACATGCCTGGCTACTAATTATTGATTTTATTTGTAAACCACTATGCTGCACTACCTCGCCAGAACCATGTACAAGAACCTCCGTAATATTACGTAATATTCACGACATCAATCTGAATAAACAATCGATAGATGGTCAAGCNTTCACGACATCAATCTGAATAAACAATCGATAGATGGTCAAGCTGTGACGTCACGCAATCAATCTACCGATCGTCCACGCAGCCCGGAGCACACAAAGAGACGAATTTGAACAATGTCGGCATTCATTCGCTCTTACAACCTCGTCGGGAGAGTCACCGCCACTTCGCTTTAGTACTCTCATCAGTCGGCAAGCAAGCCGACCTTTCCTCCTTCAGTCTGCACCAGGAAACAACTGGAGGAATTACTAGCAACTTGAAGATCTTCTCTTCAATTCATCGGTCTTCAATTCAACTTAACTGGGCATCAACTCAAAGCCATTCAACTTAACATCAACTCCACGCCATCTAAGTTGCATTTTTTGGAACGGATCAACTCATCTCATCACAGTATCATGGAAATTCAGCTTTGTATCGTCATTATTTTCTTCATTTTCATATTGCATGTCATATTAAATTGTTTTGTCAGCAACCAGTGCTAATTCACACCTAATACACCATTCCTCATTCTCCAATCTATCTAAACATTTGTTCCTTCGAATCTCATCAGTCATGTGCAGATATTTTCAGGAAAATTGTCTGCACAACGACTAAACCACTGAAACGATCGTGATGAAATTTGTCAAGGAGATAGTTTAGATATCCGGGATGAACATTTATTTATAAATTCTGACTGTTATTTNTGAAACGATCGTGATGAAATTTGTCAAGGAGATAGTTTAGATATCCGGGATGAACATTTATTTATAAATTCTGACTGTTATTTTTAAAATGTGTGATAAGAAAGATAAATATTCTTTTCGACGACAATTGTCGATAAAATCGAAAAAGAGATAGTTATATTTGTTTACGCTGCCTAAACGGTTAGAAACAGGTGACAATGGCAATATTGTTTGCCTCAAAATGTTTTACTAAACAGTCCGCGACAGCATTTGTCTATCTACAAAAATTAACCTACATTATGGATAAAACGTTATTAAAAATAGAAGCGTTAAACTACTTCAATTTGAGAGTGTAATTCAAGAAAGAAAATTATATCAATAATAATAGTGTCCTTGTATTATACATTTCGGAATATATGAAGAAAAACTATACACTCAAACATTCTATTCTAAAAGTAGTTATTGCTATAGCCCCTCACCCCCATCAGATCTGAACTATCAACCGAACAACATCAATTGAAATTTTTACCAGGCATACTTCGTAAAAGTGTTATCCGATTTTTCGCACACTAAATTTACATTGTGTGCAAACGTATTACGAATTTTAATTATATGCAAATGTTGAAGCGACTCCCAACACTAGGCATGTTCAATGCAGGCTTAACTCTGCAAAAGAAGTATAACGCCCAATTTCACCAAATGTAGAATAAACGCGATTTCCTTAAACGTGAATAGGTAAATTTAATAAATTTCTTGTCAAAACAGTACAAACTGCGTATGACCACGTGGAGGATAATAAACTAATTTACTCTCCGGAAGCAAGCAAGGGACCATCCTATCAATTCCGATCAAGGGCCCTAAGGCAGAGGCGGATTCAAAAATTTCAGCAAAAGTTCCTAGATAAGATAAAAAGTTAGCTGCGAGTTATAATACATATATAATGTCAATATGTTTGTAATTTAACGCAAATATGTTTGTAAATTTACATGTACAAGTTATTATCGAACTATAGATTATTCTGAGTATAGTGTTTAAAAATCATAAGAGTTGAAAAAACACTAAATTCACGATTTATTGTTACAATAAACACGCCCCTAGACAAAGCCTAGAGAACCTGTATAAGAAATCCGCCTCTACCCGAAGGAAAAACGGAGAAAAACCCGGGCCAGGATGGGGCTACAGAATTAATGTACACAACCGTGCCAAAGTTGAGTACACATAAAACTAAATTAATATGAGCCGTACGGCAACACAATCATGCACGAAAATAGTTTTTGAAATTGTTATAAGTTATACAGCAATGGCGTGATAAAGTACAAGACAGATTAAACTTTTATTAAAATCAATAAATTCTTTTACAGTGTGCAGGAGGTAGTTTTTAACCGCGGATTTGAAGATATTCAATTTCATAATATCTTTTATATTCTTGGGCAGGGAATTATATAGAACGATTCCCGAATGATAAGGTCCTTTTTGGCAAAGAGTGGTTGACACTCTAGGGCGTTGAATATTATTACTATTGTGAGTATTGTGTTTGTGAACGAGACTGTTTCGTATAAAGCAAGGGTGGCACTTCAGTAATTCGGTCTTAACAAACACGACTCTTTCATAAATATAAATGCAGGGAAGTGTTAAATAATTTTAATTCCTTGAATAAAGGTTTACAAGAGTTTCGGGGGTAATATTTACAAATTATCCGAACTATCCTATTCTGAATTCTGAAAGTTTGAATACTCTGACCGGAATTGCCCCAGAAGGTAACCCCGTGACGTAAATAGGAGTAAACGTTTGCAAAATAAACGCAACGGGAAATACGTGGATTAACTGCGTTAACTAAGATTCAGAATGCGTAACACAATTTTCTTAATTGGGAATTAAGATTGTCAACGTGACAATTCCATTTGAGGTTGTCTTGAATATGGAGACCTAAGAATTTTGTATTCGTAACAGTTTTTAATTGTGTTC
>NNCF01128546.1:1021416-1034726 GCA_002313205.1 Laupala kohalensis | reverse complement strand
CATGATTTCACTGGCGTTAGTTTCGGAAGTGAACATAGAATTGGGTATGTGGGTGGATATAATTGGAGGACATTGATTTGGATATATATCGTTCGTTATTTTACCAACTTCTGAGAAGTAAGAATTAAACAAACTTGCGATGTCCTGAGGATTTGATACGATTTTGCCATCGTTTAGTAAAGAAACATTTTCTTCGCGATTTTCAGAAGTTGACGTGTAATTGTTAACAATATTCCACATGGATTTCATCCGGTTGTTCGATTTTAGTATATGCCTGTCGTTTTCCATTACTTTAGCTGCATAGACTACTTTTCGAAGAATAGTCTTATATTTACGAAAATAATTATGGAATTCGGGTGGTTGGTTATAGCGTTTTGAAAGATAATATAAACGGCGTTTGTTTTTTGAAGAAATCCTTATCCCTTGGGTGATCCATTTATTGTATTTCTTTGTTAATTAACTTGCGTTTTATGGGAAAATTAGAGTTATAATGTTTTAGGAATATTGAGATAAATACATTGAATTTGTCGTCGGTGTTTTGGCAATTGTAAACATCGGGAATTGTAAACATTGTAAACAATTGTAAATGGAATCGGGATTACGTTTTATGCGTTGCGCCAAGCAAAACTAATCGTCGGTTATGTTATTCAATGTTTCTAAATAATTATCTAGGTGGGTAGTGGTTTTGAAGTGCATTATGGGTAACTTGACAAATGACGGGCGAATAACGCGTCTTGTTGCTTACCAGCGCCACCAACGGACACTAAGAGACAGCAGCGGGCCTCCCTCGTGCCACTGAACATAACCTATAAATCGAGCCACAAGCAGACAAACAAAATGGACGCCATATTTCTTGCAGTACGAAGAAAATCGCGATTTGCGCTGGTAATCGAAGGGTCCCCGAGCGTTTAAGAATAGATCACGATTTTCTCGTAAATCGAACTTGGTGGAACGCGCGTTTCAATAATCACGATTTACTGCACAGAAAACCTCGTTTAAGGCATTAAACAAACTTGGTGAAATTAGACCTAAGCGATACAACGCAACCGCATTGACGACAGCACAACTCACGGCTAGCCTCTAATGTTAAAGCCTTGTATGGAGGCTGTAGGTGACGACTTTTTAATCGGGAGATTTACCTTCTTCACAGAGGATGGCCACTGTTTAATAAATTGTTATTTGATGACTTGATGTATTTTATTTTAAAACAATTATAAACATCGTGTTTGAATAAAATACATTAACTCTTCAAATTTAATAAACATCTGTGATGCAAAACCATAATTTTCAAACAGAAATGATATCATGCTCCCCAGATCCATCTCTTGTTCACCACCCCCTCTTGATTATGGTATAGATCCGCCACTGGTTCCGATTATACAAGGTTTAAATTAAGTAACAGAATTTTTATGTAAAAGAACATTCTTAACAAAAATTATCTAAGCAGTTAAGCTCTATCTCAAATGTATTCCTAAAGATTGAATCAGTAGATATCACCCTTTAGTTTAGGCATGTCTTTGAATTAATGTTAAAAATGGAAATATGTTCATTCCGTTATCAGTTGAAAACTGAAATTTTTCCCGAAAATGTGAACAATTCATAACAGAGAAATAGTGAATATCAACAGTGATGATACTCCAAATTTCCAATAACCGGTTCTCTAAAGACAGGTGATATTTAAGAACCTATTATTATTATTCTTTCTGGGTATCGAAGCAAATCACTGTTCAGTTTTCTTTCCTAAATATTAATGAAAATTTAATTAATGCAAACAAAACTGTCGTGAATTATTTCTTGCCAAATTATTCCCAATCATTCGAATTTGATCGCTCATATCACTCGCTCCAAGCGCGATACGCATGTTTAAATTGTATGTTTTTTATCATATTGCCAAATTATTGTGGGAAAAGCGTTTTGCACACAATCTGTTCAAAACGAATCATAGTAACGCCAGATATAGAAAAATGCAAATTATGGTCCATATCTTTGTTGAAAACATTTAAGTAATTCAAGTATTTTTGGAGACCAATAAATTAAATTTATTTTCGGATAATTTATTTTCGTATAATTTTCGGTCAGCTCATTTTTTTAATTTTCACGAACAGTTGCGACCCGGGTGGATGTCTTCACTGAGTACTAACCAATTAAGTCAGCATCATTTAACAGGTAAAACCATGATCTGCTGATAAAGGATGCATTTTGATGAACTCGAGGGATGTCTTAAAGGTGGACCGTCACTCCAAGTTAGTCAAATGACAGAGATGTATAAAAGTTTTATTACTATTCTAATTATTTTAAAACAACAATATAAATAATAACGAAGATAAAAACATTATTTATTTTCTATCTATCAGTTAATATAACATCACAAACAATGTTCAGGAACTAATTTGACTCCTTAAAAATGCTCGAGAAAACGTAGAAACATGGCGGCCGAGCGCAACTGTTTCGTGATTTATGCATCTGGCCTTGGAAAAAGTGAAATATCTTCCTCAAATATCTCGTCACATATATGAAAAATATTACGGAAAATTTACAACAAATCAAAGAAACTTCCATCACTTTCGAGATTTAAGAGTTGGTCTACTTTTGAAAATAAGTGATTCCTCCATAAGATGCAATGTATTACATAACTGCACTTATTTCCTTTAAATGACCGGTGAGGTATGTTTTTCAAGTGAAAATTACAATAAGAAAATGTTATTCAGTTTATTTATGCCGATATCAGATATTTTAGTGATCTAATTCTACCTACTACCTTGACATAATCGTGGGTCAAATCGTCATGGTCTTCAATTTGAACTACATCAGACACAGTCTGACATAGTCAAATTGAAAGGAGTTCGTTGCAATTCCTCTCTCCGTCTACCGAGGTCAAGAAATAGCGAAGATCTGATGTCCATGACCTTTTAAATCCTGTTAGCGTAGATACTTGAACCTTTGATTACTTTGACATTGCATCTCTTAGTAGATTTGTTTATTCGTAAGCAGTGGCGGATCTATGGGGGGCGGGGGCCTAAGGGGGCCACAGTCCCGTCCCCCCAATTGGACCTGAACTCTTAACAGATAAAATTGAAGTTGATAAATGGCGTACTTTGTAAAAGTGTTATTAGATTAATAATTGTTATTATTTATTGTTATTAATAATACCAGATAGAATGAATAATACCAGATTAATATAAATAATAATACTATATTAATAACTTTAATAAATAATAGTTATTAATAATAGCAGATAGTTAATTGTTAATTATATATTTGATTCATTTTATTTAAAGGAAATATTTATAAAATTTGTGTTGTAAAACCATAATTTTTAAACAAAAATGCACCCCGGTTAGCCCTCTCTTGATTACGGTCTAGATCCGCTACTGTTCATAAATGAAATAACAAATACATTACATTGACTGAATGTAATGCTATATTGAAGCCAATTTATTCATACTAGTCTAGGGAAAATAGATATTCCACGAAGGGAAAATTCGTATAGAGATGAAATTTGGTACACACCTTAATGTCATCAAAAGTCCCCATCAAATGAAACATCAAAAGTCCCCATCTATCCCACTTGTGAACAAAATTTTATTGAAGGTCAAAGGTCCCGAAAATCGGTTTTTCGAAAACATTTCTTCAGCGATACGTTTTATCTAAAAAATATTTACCTCGTAGATGGTGGAGAAAGGAGTACGATTATTGAATAATTTTAGTGTAAGTTTCACACCGGAACCAAAACTTCCCAGACTCACGGGATGCAAATTGCGCGAGAGAACAGAATATTGTAATACTACGATTCATTATAAAACTCGGGTTATTTGCGTTAATTGAAAAGTTCTGAATTGCAGATATTTTATTAAAATTTCTTTATTACTTTTTACACTATATTGTTCCTTTTAAGTATATTTTCTTCTGTAATTATTTTTTGAAAATGTATTATTATCGCAATCGTCAATTATATTAAATTTTACATTAAAATATATTTATCTATAAACACACATGTGAAAATTCTAAAAATTAATAATTAGTTGCAAAACACAGTCTTCTTGATATTTACAATACAAGTACTATTAGTAAGAGCCTAATTTAGGGAAGAAACGAGTGTAATAAGTTTGTCGAGCGTTAGTCCATACGCGTGTTCTCGTACTTGAGCGCTTTGTGGGTGTATCGTTTTTTAAACCGCGCTAGCTCGCAAATGATGCTTCGGAGGAAGAAAGATTTTATAACCTTTTTCGTAGGCAATTTTATTTTCTATAAAAACTACAACAATTTTAACGATAAAACGAATTGCTGAAGAAATATTTTTCGAAAAACAATTTTTCGGGATCTTTGACCTTCGATAAAAATTTTAACACAAGTGGGGTCTTTTGATATTTCATTTGGGATGACGACCTTAAGATGCATACCAAATTTCGTCTCTATGCGAATTTTTCTCGCTCTTCACCTTTTTTCTATTTTTCCAGGACCATATTTNCGCTCTTCACCTTTTTTCTATTTTTCCAGGACCATATTTCAATATACTTTGACTTCATTATTTCGATCAGTTCAGTAATGCCTGTGTGATAATAAGGTTAAACAAGCCGAGACGGGAACCCAGTTCGTAGGTTTCTGGGTAAGGTCTCGAAATTTGTTTTCTTCCATCAGGTAAGACGTCGAAAAGCAAGCGCACAACAGAAATATCCTATCGTTGGTGTGGCGCACCTGGATATGGACTTCCTTCGTTTCGCAACACGCGTAAGAGTTCAGGGCTTCTTTTCTTCTTGAAGTTGAGAGATTTTGTGCGAAACAGTTGTAAATCCTCTATTAATATCCATTACAAACAAAATAAATAAACGACAACTTTATACCTTTCAACTGACGATTTAGATGTATAAAAAATACACAACGTTTCGACTCGGGATTTGAATCAGGGGTGAACAAATTGTAATATGGAACATAAACGTAGCAACGGAACAATTGAACATGATATTAAACGTATGTATAAACCTAAATATGTTTACAAAAAAGTAGAAATCACACAACCATATTTTAAAATTGTTTTTTAAATACTTTATAGTTTTTCTTTGTCGGTGGGTAAATTCATACTCCTATTAGATTTTTTTATAAATATCAATTCAGATACGCAACGTTTGCAATAATTTACTTATTTATCTAATATTGGTGTATCGCCTTAATCCATCAAGTGATCCTTACTAACACAGAGTGAGGTTACTATAGTCTGTTGAAGAGATTTTAAATTTTGTTTGCGCTCCTGGATCCTAGTTTTTAACCCTCTCTTTGTTTGACCTACGTAGCCATCATTAAAATCTTTAAATGTAATTTTGTTTAATACATTATTATTCATATAATTTTCTTACCCTTCCCTTCGGTTATCAAAATATGGAAACATTTTAAAATATCGATATCAATTTTAATTTTTCATATTTTTGTTTTCTTTTTAGTGAAGGTGATATTAACTTGTTATATGGAAGTACACCATAATTAATCTCATCTTGTTAAATTTGTGATTGTTACCTGCTTTGAAAGTAATATGTTTTATTAATATTTTTATTAACAATTTTTAGGAATAGAGTTAGCTTAAAGTATGTTACGCACTATTTGTAAATTTCCCTTCGATGTAGTTTATCCGAAAATAGCATAGCTATATCTGTTAAATTACAAGTCATAGCTCTCATATGTGTTAAAGTATTCTCTGAGTAAAAATTTACTACACGACGAAAATAAGTGCCTTTGCTATGCCAATTAAAATAATTTTTTGTGTCCTCACGATTAATTAATACATCAAGATAATTTAGTATATTATTATTTTCCGTTCTAATGTGAATTTTATCCTAGAGTGGTAACTATTAAATGTTTCTAAAATGTTTAGTATTTCCTTTTCTGGTACTACAGGTATCATAATATCTGGCATAACGTACAGGTGTAAAATTTAATTTCTGAAGACTAACTTTTTCTAAATCACTTAATACAAAATTCTAACACAATTGGGATTACTGAACAGATAATTGGACATAATAATAGAAATAGGACATCCCTCCTAAAAAGTTCGTAAGTTGTTATTTATTTATAGTTATAAATCATTTTCCATTGCATGCAGCATTTTTGTTGTCAATTCAATTTATTTTGTTTCTGATGGGTGAAAAAGACGTTCAAATTTTGAAGATCACTCATGAGTGGGCGGATTCACATCTATGCCATGTCTAATCTGTGTATAAAAATGGTGTAGCACATTGATACTAGACAAAAACAGTCCCTTAGGGGGAAAATTCGTTAAGTTTTGAAACTCGGGAATTCGGTGTAGAATGCAGTACTGTATACGATCATTAACTCTCCTACAATTTTTTGGAGACAGGAACCATCGCTATGGCGCACGTTCGCGCACGTCTTTGCAGTTTGGTCGCAAAACGACGCAAAATCATATGACATCCCAATATACATCGGTATTTCACGGGAAAGGAAGAATGAGACCAGCGCTCCAAGTTAGTCAAATCCCAGAGATTTGTTTTCTGCATTTTTATTCTAATTGTTTTAAAACACAACAATATGAGTAATAACGAAGAAAAAACATGATTTAATTTATATCCATCAGTTAATAATATGGTACAAACAATATGCAGGAACTCATAAGAGCGTGTAAAAACATGGCGACCGACCGCAACAGTTTCATGATTTATGCATCTCACCTCGGAAAATGTTAAATATCTTTCTCAAATGTCCGACGACTTATAGATAAAAATGATGTAAAATATACATCGGAAAATTTACTATAAATCAAAGTAAACTTTCATCACTTTCCTGATTTAAAAGTTAGTGTTATTTTGAAAGTAAATGCTTTCTCCATAAGTCGCAATGTATTACACGCATCATTTATAATTGCTATTATTTCATTTAAATGATCTTTCAAGTTGAAATCACAATAAGTACAGGTTACTCTGGTTATTTATGCCGATTTCAGATATTTTAGTGATTTAATTCTACCTACTCGAGTACAACTTGAACCTTAAGCGATAACAGATCGTCAGCTTAGACGATGCGAAATACAATACGTTTCTTCCCTTCACGAAACAACGCATTAAAAAAATTAACAACTTAAGTTAACGAAGATTAATGTAACGTAGGTTAATAAAAACGTTAATGGTTATAGAAATTAACTGAAAGTCAAAAAGTTAAACAACATTTTAACTTTGTTAATTAAGGAATAAAAGATTAAGGCTTTTCCGCCCACTTATGGAAACAAGTATATTTAGAAATCTACACAATAAAAAAATATCACTGAAATGCGTTATGTATTTTAACGTATTTTTATTTTATCGTATAAAAATTTGAGATCTAGAAATTTCATTTCATTTTGCCATTGTTTCCACTTTTGTGGTATATCTTTTCATACATACCACGTATTTCTATCTTTGATGTAATGTTTTACTCAGTTTAAAAATAAAAATATTTATACAGTAAAAAAGAAAGAATTGTTAAATGTGTTTATTGCTTATAGGTACATCAAATACAACGTAAGACATTAAATATTATAAATATTTTATGCATTACCTGAAAAGTGCTGGATGTTATACAACAATAAGACTGAAATTTACTCATTGAAAGTTGATAATGCAAGAATATGATCAAAATCTATTATTTGAGTTGTTTCAGTATATTTATATCTGTGAAATGCCAGATCCAGTGTTCATTTTAACCGATTTATTTTGTACAGTAAATTTTGTTAATCGAGGAACGTAATTAAATGAAGTATAAAAAAATACAATTAAGAAGCAGGAGCTCCACTGGAGAGGGCTTGCTGCATGCTTTGTGTAGCCTGGTCGATGTGGCTGCGAATGCCCTCGAAGAATTGTGTGATGTTTGTACTGTCCGTTGCTTGTGTGATCTGATCCCGCAACGTACTAGAAAGTTCATTCAGTTGGTTCATCAAATTGGTCATCACTTCGCCAGCTGTTTCACTCTCCCCAGTGTCGCGACGGTGGATTCCAGCGTTCACCAACTGCAAAAAAAATATTATTTTATAAAATGTTATTATTATAGGAGTCAGCGCTGTGTTGCTGGCTGGATGGCTGGGGTTCGATCCCCGGTGAGTGGGGATTTTTCATCACACCTCAACATCCAGACTGACTCCCAGGCCCACTCAGCCTTCTCTAAAATGAGTACCAGGTAAATCCTGGGATCAAATCGGTCGGAGCAAGATGCTGACCCCCATCTCCTTCTCCTAGTGCCGAGGCCAAGAATTTGCAGAGCTCTACCATCCGCGAATCCCTTGGTCACATTCGGAGCTTGTTGTGGGATAGTTTGACTTGATTTTCATTATTATTTTAACTGTGCTAATTTCAAAACAATATATACAATTTCTTTTCTTTTCAATATATCTACGGCATGTCCCAGAACTCCGCGTAAAAAATTGGAAAGATGATGGAGCACATTGGTAGGAACAAAAAATCATTTAGGTACACGCCTGGAAATGTCTCCCGAAGGAGATATGATGACTCAAAAGAGAGACTAAGAATACAAGATAGAAAGGTATGTAGAGCGTATTATTAAGGGAACTTATTAGCAGCCATGCAAGCCTCGCATAACGACGTCGCGGGTATTTACGAAACTCCGGGTAGAACACACGCGTCAATACACGCGACTTAGGTGTGAGGCCTGCGTCGCTGTTAACGGGAAGAACTTTAAACATCTAAATCACTCTCTTAATTCCCCTCATAAAGCGCTTTACCGTCCTTTTTGTCTTGCATTTTTTCTGTCTTTGTCTCATTATAACTTCTTCGCAAGTCATTTCCGAACATGTGTACCCTTATAATTTTTTCCTATTAATGTGTTCTATCATCCCTCCAATTTTTTACGTGGAGTTCTGGAACAATCTGTATATTAAGTTTTGATACTGGGTTTGGTGTTGCCATGTATTGCTATAGTGCGAGTTTGGAAGATTGGTTAACGGGCTGCACGTAACTGTTTGATGATCTCACATTTTTTAACTAAGCTCTCATGAAGACAACGTTCGTTGTTTAAACTTCGGCCTAGTGGATTCGATAAATTGCCTCAACACTAGAAACGTATCAGGGTAATTCTACGGAAATGGGGAAAAGTTTTTGTTAATGCACATTACTTCCCTGTACTCATGGACCTCACACCTTGACGTTTTCATCTGATCCAGTGCGTGTACACAAGACAAATGAGGTTATTGTGCAATGAAGCAGGTTACATTGGTTTCGGCGGGAACCCACAGTTGCCACCCATGAACCGCTCCTGTTATCTTGACAGGCGTGAATTCAAAAATGACAAAGGAGAGGGACATGCGATGGCAAAGGAGAGAGGAAACAGATGTAAATAAATAATATGTCATGCACATTGAATCTGTTGATGTTATAGGACCTTATTTGTATCAATGTACTGTGCTAGCAAAAAATACAAAAATTTAAAATATCCAAACCTAGCTGGATAGGGCGTTTTGGATATACATCTCCCTATTTCTGTAGAATAACCCATGTGCATTATTTCAAGTGGCTGAGAAGTTATAATTCATTTATTTACTTTTGTTAATTATACCATGATTTGAATTATTTCCTTGCGCCAATTCCAAGAGTTCTAAATAAGCTTCTTCCAAACATCGTTTTCATTCGCCGAAATATTGCGCTTCGACCCAGTATACATTCTTGTATATTTTGCAGAACAATTATTATTTCAGTGAGGTTTGGTAATAGTGAATGTTGCTGTGTAATAGTAAATAAATCGACCCAATGATGGCGACCCGCAACTGAGGTCGAAACGTTGTTTTTTCTTCTAAATACAGTGTCTGTTGTACGAATAGGGTCGATTTATTTACTATTATTAACTAGTTTTCATCATGATAAATATTGCTGTAAATATCCCGAGAACGTCGATATTTTTATTACACATTTCGAAAGCACGTTAATATCATAAAATGTCCGATAATTCAAATTTTCGAGAATGTTTGAATTATGAATAACATACCAAATATTAAGTGGGAACCAATGCTGTGATTTCGTGTTTAAACTCATTTTTAGTATGGCTCAGTTTATGTATTAGCATTGATAAGAGGCGTTGAGTGATAAAATATTGACCGTTGAACTCAACCTCAACCTTGAACTATTTGTCACTGTCGACGAGGATTTTCATAGAAAGAGTCAAGGCAATAGGCCTTTTAAATTAAATTGTATTTTCATATCTGCGCTACTCGAAAATAGGAAGATTAAAAGCCGTAAAATGACCCGAGTCTCGTAAACCAATTATTACTAATATACCTATTTTTACTGATATTCCTGGGACTTTCATGTTATAAAATATATTTCCCTTTATTCAATTGTTTGATAAATTATTTCCTCAAAATTCGCGAACGATTTCACTATTTTATCACTAAAATATTCTTTGTTTCTGACAAAATGGGAGAGGATATTTTTAGCGTGAACATGAACTCTTCAGGAACGAGTAAATTTTTCAAAATTTCGGTTGGGAGTAACAGAATTCTAATTAATATTTTCCGTTTTATCTGGGAACTAGTGAGTTGTAGTAAATTTACAATACCACAAAAATGCTAATTATATATTATGTTAAATTTTAGTATTAAAGAAATGTTGTCCCTCAAAGGTTATTACGACTATTATGACGAAGAATTATTTTATTTTTTTAAAACTTTATTCACTGATTTTTTATTCTCTTACTGTCATCTCTCACGAAATAACAATTCAATACGATCTTAGAAAATTATTAGAAGTTCGGAAACAAAACAGATATGACTTATTTTAATTTTGAATGAATATTCGTTTATTTACTGAACTTTTTACCACATATCCTCTGGAAACTACTTGAAAACCCTGTTAAGCATTCAAATCCTCAAAATTGGCAAACTAGGTACCTAAACTTTGTTCCTTATGCAATAACAATACCATTGACAGGACAATACCACGACCGAACAAAATGAAGCGGAAAAAATTGTTTGCCGTACAAATTCTAATATTTTATGCAAGAATACGGAGTTTACGAATTTTTCGGCACTAATGAACCTTAGAAAACTGAGACACAGATTGATTAAACGTAAATAAAATGGTATGTTTTTTGACGAATAATTTTCTTTTATTATCTCTTTGTAACTGGTAAACATGCCACTTACAGAAAGAAACAAGCTACATACAAAATATTTACAGGTATTATGATAATTTAATTTCAATTTCTCCAGCAATAATATTATATATTTCGTTATAAAATTTCATTCCAAACTTAGAGCGCTTTCTGTTTTCTGCTCGGAGTGTGCACTAGGACCGGACAAATACATCATTGCTCCGCACGAGTTCCCCGCGAGAGTTTAGCACGTAAATGGAACATCTTTGCAGCCCAATTGGGGCACGGCCGAGTTGGCGAAACTACAGTAATTGACTAACAATTTCTATTATATCAACAAATAACCTTTTTGTGTTCATGTATTTATAATGCAAATAGTATCTGTTCATCATTATATAATCATTTAAACGAAATCCATTATCTTAATAAATTTTTCTTTTGGATTCGACGTACGACTCTTTCTCTTCGTCTGAGGAGTTTTCAGACAAAGGTAATATTTGCAATAAACTCATAGAATCCACCATGGATGCGTTATAACCTAACCTCAATGACACCCAGTGCATTCCCTCCATTGACAAAATTTTCAGAGCAAGTCCGGTTACTCTCAGTGCTTGAAACACAAATGGAACAATCGTTTTCCCGCAATGGTGCAACTTCTCTGACAAATGGAACAAATTTTTTGCACTCGGCATGCACCAGTGCGCTCTCAGAGCAGCACGTGGAGAGCGCCATTAATTTCGACTTGGAAGAATTTTTTATAATTCAGCACCGAGTGGAGTGGAGTTTTTTCTTAACTCTAAATTGGTGAATAATGTGTCGTGAATCTCACCTGTACAAAGAAGACCGCTGCCAAGGTGACGAGGAGGGCGCGAACCAGAGACATGTTGCGGCACTTGTGGGATGAAGCGCTGGGACAGAGTACGAGCGGAGAAGAGTTTCGTCTGGGTTATCAAGAGCGCGTTCTTCTTATATAGACAGCCTCCGATGATAGCAGAACGACCTCCCACTGTTCCGACGCAACTCAAAGTTGAAATAAAACATGTAAGTTTCTAGTTGTTGACAGAATATTTATTGGGGATGAATGACGGAGCGAACAATAGGATTTGCCTTAAAGATTTGGTCTATGTAGAGCAAAAAAACTAAACTGTTTTCAAATTAAGTTTTGATTACTTTGATCACCAAAATGAAGCAACGCAACGTTTCGTTTCAATTCGTCTGGTTCGTAAGTGATGCGAGTTCAAACAAATGTTTTGTAAAATCCGACGGATAAACTTGTATTTTCACTAACTCCATTATGAGCATTAAATATTCTTCCTACATATATTTTTCCTACTCGTGGAGAAGATTTGCAATACACCTGGTAAAAATGGCGACTAGCCGAGAATCGAACCAGGGACTCCTGCTTTGTTCGCAGGAGTGTTAACCACCACACCATCCGTTCGCCTTCCTCAATTTCCACTCAGACCTAATCTAAAAACGTTGCACAGTTGTAGACAGAGGTGAAGTGGTTAACACCCCTGCGAACAAAGCAGGAGTCCCTGGTTCGATTCCTGACTCATCGCTATTCTTATGTTATTATATAACATACCAACACCACCAAATTAATATTGATAAAACCACTAGATATCAACTACCACTGATCTTTCAGTAGATATCAATTTGTGAAAGAATATTTCCGTAAAATCGCAAAATTCGTAATAACGCGAGTTAAGCTGCCTGTGCTCAGCGAGTTAGGCCAGTGCTATGCAATCTTGTTTTCATGACATACTTCTATTATCAAAAAGCTTTGATGAAACATAACTGTATAATGCAAAGCCTTCGATAATAGTTGAACTATGATCGTGTATCTATGCCTTACGTTCTCATTTATTTTTATGATTATATTTTTGAAAATATGTTTGTGACGTAGAAATATGATCGTGTAATTCTGGTCTTAAGATAGAAATATACGGGCAGTGATTTTGGTTTGTTATTCTGTCAGTGTTGACAGTAGAGTGTACACAGTCGTCAGTGAGTACTGTCCTCTAGTTGTCAGACGATAGAGGGATTGTTACGAGAAAAATATGTAGTTATTTTTCCACTCACAGGAAAGGACAAACGAAGGTAATTAACGCGTGTATATTATTAATATAAAATGTTTATTGTTGATTAACCATAGCCGATAGTTGTTAAATTACAGTGTCCGAGGAAAGTTTACATTTTTTATTGAAATATTCATTACTCATCAAGTATAC
>NNCF01128546.1:1007232-1021330 GCA_002313205.1 Laupala kohalensis | reverse complement strand
ATATATGCATAAATTGGAGTAGGGGTCACGAACAGACCCCCACTTGGCGTACACGTCCGTCGCTATGCGTGTCACCAGCAGGCAGCGTTCACTGACAAGAGTAGCGTTTCATGAGCACCGCCATAGCTTTCGTTAGTGCAAACACCGGCATATAGCAACCGTCGTGTAACTCGCCGACAGTGAGTGCACTGACAGTCGATATCTCGGCACACCAACAGAGAAACACTGCCCGTGTATTCGTATGCAACAAACATTCCTGCATTTCACCTTCATTCCATGGGATAGCCAGTCTTTGCTCACCCTATGCATTTTTTGCCTAATATTTGGAAGTATGGAAACGTTAAAAAATTATATTCAACATTGTGAACACTTTCAGTGAGATGAAAATGGCGACGAGCCGGGAATCGAACACGGGACTTGTATTTTGATCGCAGGGGTGTTACCACTACACCACCAGTTCGTCTCTCACAATTGTACACCATTTCCACCCAGACCTAACCCCCGGATGACCTGAGATAAGTGAACCAAGTGGCACACAATGCTATGAGCACTTAATTAACTGTTTCAGACGTACTTATATGTGTTAAGATTCATTATTCATATATTTCTTCCGTGTACCCTACACGTGGAGAAGATATGTGACAACTTTCGGTCAGGTGAAAATGGCGACACCCCTGTGATCAAAGCAGGAGTACCGGGATAGATTCCCGGCTCGTGACTGTTTTCACCTGACCGAAAGTTGTCGCATATCTTCTCCACGTGTAGGGTGCACGGAAGAAATATATGTATATTCAACATTGTTTATAATGTTTCTTTATTCGAAAACACTTTAAAAGTACCACATATATTTTATTGACTAGTTTCTTAGCGACGGTTTCTCGTCATCTCTTAACATTTGATTTACCAGTTCAATATTCGTATGTATCAAACATAATTATTTCAAAAACCGATTTATTCAAGCAATTTATGAGTTATGAAATTAATTTGAATATTTATTGTTTATATACGTTAATAATTATCTCCTTTATAACTACTACGGTATTTTTAACTACTACGTTGAAAATGATAAATTTATATTGATTAGATGAGTGTTTGACTTTTCTGATAGAAATGACAGAACCTGGAAAATTTAATGTAAACTTTCAAAACAATTTTTTTTTATAAAGGGAATTTTCTATTCCCCAGGTTCTAAACATTTCAGACATCTCGGGTCCCACCCGGAGCGTCAAATGCTATCGTTCGATCCGAACCAGAGGCTGCTCTATCATGTTTTATTTCCAGGAAGAAAAATCAAACACTCTTAAAAATAAAATAAAAATTGGATCGTTGATTTCACATAAAGTGAAGGGGATGAAAAATAATAATAATAATGCTCTAAATATTATAAACTCTGCTGTTATATTATATTTCGTTATACACTATCTTACCCATGTGAAGCATCCTTCATCAAACGCGCAGATTTCTCAATCTCAGATATGTAATAAATCTTTCGTAATATTTCCATACCATAAAATAATACCCCCTATCTTAAGTAGATTTTTTCTCCAAGAAACATGGTTAGTGCGAACCATAAGGAAACAACCTTATAATCTTGTAATTAAGGTAAAAGATGTAATAGACAACATGTCTTCACAAAATGTCGTTTACAAACGTGTTTCTACCGTAGATAAAAAATTCGAACATCGCGAAAATTAAATTTTCACTTAAATTTGTAAATAACGATGGCTGTAATTTTAACTAATGAAAATTCAAAATTCCTTCATCAATTTTAACTACAAAAATAAAAAATCGAAGATGGTGTATTTTGGGAAATTGATTTTGAAACTTTTTTGCATCTGTCACCTTTGTGAGGTAAAGAATAACCTTCGAATCATACATATAATCCAACTATGTAGTTTTGGCTTTTAAATGGAACAATATCAACGCAAATTTTCCCTTTATACGCGTTTCATACTTGTTCATCATTTATTTATTAAATTAATTTGCACCAAGTGCCCACAATTCCTACATTTTCATGAAAAACTAACTTTGAGATGACCTGAGTGCAAAATGCGCTATGTACACTAATCAACGAATTAACGGTTTTTTATGTTTCTTTCCCGCCATTACAAACGTTTGAAACCATTTTTACCTGATTTACGGAGGTCGGTGTTGTCTTGGGGAATTATAGAAAGAATGACCCAAGTGTGTTTTCTTACTTTGACAACTGATGACCCTTAGGGGGTACTACAATAGTTCGAAGTCCCGAAATCAATTTCTCGTCCTCCCGTTGTGAGTCAAAATAAATTAGTTAGAGGGTGGTTTCGGCCCACGGAGCTCTGTATTGGATCAACGACTCTCAGCATCACTCTAACACTCTGAAAGAGAGCACATTCCTCTGTATTATTGAACATAATATATCATAATATTGTTATACATGAATAAAGTTGATTACTAGTAATAAGTTTATTGTCAAAGAAGCAGTTACAAACTACGTGGAGAACTCTAAACTAATTTACTCTCCTATCTATTACCCTAAGGAAAATGCGCACTCCGAAGATAAGAATAATATAGTTCGGTACGTGTTATGAATATTAGCAGTATACTAACAAATTTATATTTAATAAAACACAAAAAAAATTGTTTCATAAGTAAGCATGAATATCAAACTATAGATTATTCGGAAAATGTTGTTTATAAATCGTAACTAATAAAATTCCACTAAATTCGAGATTTTCTATTTCAGTAGACAACACCCCTAGACAAGAACATAGCGAGCCTGTATAAAAAATCCGCCTCTACCCGAAAACCGAAGAAAAATCCGGTCCAGAATGGCACGCATTTGAATCAAGGACCACACGGTGAGACCATCACCATTTAATTGATGTATTAACCAATCGAAAATCGCGTCACAAAGTGAGATACTTGTAGTTTTATTACAAAATGTATTTTAACGTTTATGCCATACTACGGTGTACTTAACGAATACTGATGTACGCAAATGTCTTGACCGTCTATAAAAAGAAATGGCTGGCTGATCACTCAACTCGACAATCTTTCATTTCCTATCTTCAACATGATTCAATTTTATTATCTCTTAAAGTTGCGTCGCTTTAGCTCAAGGCTGACGGCATTTCTACAATCACTGTCTCTGCGTTTTCCTTCTTTCATCGCATAAGCATTTCTACGAGTTAGAATGAGCATATTTCCAAAGCTGTTGCTGACCCGTTCTCCAGAAAACCCGACTTCAACGTTTCTTCCTAATCATACATTGCTCTCGTACTACAACTAGTCATATATTACCTAACTACATGCTCGATGATTCGAAATTATTTTTTAAGTCATATTATTTGTGTTTATTGTTTTATTTGGGAAACTTAGCGGGCTATTGAAGCTTATCTACATGCAGAGATAGGAGGTAGGAGTTGGGTATTAATGTTAATAAGTGGACCGCTTAGCTGGGTTTACCAACAACTTGGCCCAAGTGGAGGGGTAAGTAGGAGTTGTTAGTAATGAATTAACTGATACTAGGAGGGGGTGGATAGAGGAAGGAGAGTTTGCCCTTCAGTATATGAACTGGGACATTCATGGGAAAAGCAGCAATTTTTTTCTTGCTCCACTGCCGATGATTTTGTGATTAGCTAGAACGCTACCACGTGCGCCACGGATGGGCTAGTAACGTTATTGAAGAGTAGTTGAAAAGCATTGTAGAATAACACAAGGGGTGCCTTTGAGCATTGAGGTGGAGGGGACGTTGGTCAGCCAATGAAACGCGAGACAGTTTTTGAGAGGGAAGTTAAAGGTGGTGTACAGATTTATGTAATATGTTTGACAGAGTAATATATAGTACAGAGTAATATATAGTACAGAGTAATATATAGTACAGATTTATGTAATATGTTTGGTAGGTGTGAAGTGGTATTCTAATACGCACGCTCCGAAAAATGTCTGGAATATGACTGGCTTGCATTGCGTATGCTCAGGAAGGGCACACCTGTCTTATTTCACTATGGTTAAAAAGTACCCGTGACCCCGTAGAGGGAAATAAGTGACTTGACCACTCGGAATCAAGCGTACGATCATCCCTTCTAATTAGTCAAATTCCTAAAAAAACTTCCCCGAGAAAAACCCGGATCGTGGGGGTTAAAGCATTATTCTTCGAAGGCGGTACACACGATACATCAAGACTTACTAATCAACAATTAATTGGAATGAAGTTTCCAATTTATAAAATATCATAAATAAATAATAATTTATGATACAAATTACATGGTAATTTTTATTTTGTAATAGTTATTATAAAATGGTATATTGAATCACAGACTCTAGATCCTTGCATTTGCACTTTAATGCCCATTCAAATAAGTACAGAAGGTCAAAAAGTTGTTTACCTTCAAGGCTTAATCATACCGTAGTATCAGACATTTAACATTTCAAATCTTGTAAAAACTCATACCCCCTCCACTTATTTTTGTGCCCCCCCCCAAATCGTTTTACATAAGTTTTCTTATCACATAAAGTGCTTTTTTATAATATTGCCGTGAAGATTATCATTTACTCCACTGTTTAATGTTTCATCTTTCAATGAAATGAATTTAAAAAAAACATTTCTGAATTTAAAAAATTGCTCCAGTTTTCCACTTTTCCCCATTTGAGTATTTTCAAAAATTTGTTACAAACCAAGACGCAAATGGAACTCCTTGAAAGTGCAATCTCTTATACCCCACATTTGCACCCCCTTCCTGGTGCCTATGCCTATAGCTGCTAAACCCCTTCTTTATACAATGAGATATTTTTTGTCAGATTGGAGCCATCCAAACAATATAATGTATAAAATAAAAATATATTCTCGTAATATAATTAAGTTTCATACTTCAGCTGAATCCCTAGAAATACTCAGGTAAAAAATGTTGTCAATTTTTTCTTGTAACAATTTTTCTATATTATTGACTATTCAATAAAAATAATAACAATAAATTTTATTGTCAAAAAACAGTTGCAATCTACGTATTACCACGTGGGGGGGGGCAATAAACATGTTATTCTCCCGAAACAACGACCGTCCCATCAATTCCGATCAAGTGCCCGAGAGCAGTGGCGGATTTAATATTTATAATTGAACTTATTTCAAAAATATGTATTATTCTCCATGTATTATTCCAAAGCGAATCATCGATATTATGCGCAGTAGAAATTCGAGATTAATAATAAAAGAAGTATTCATGACATTTTTTTATATTGTAATATTTGTAAATGAGAAATGCAGCGTGCTTTTCAAACTTACCTACAAGGGGCGATAGGAGGTAGGAGGTGGGTTGTGAAGGCTATTGTTGTAAGGTGGGTCGGTTAACTGGGTTTACCAACAACTTGACTCAGGTGGGCGTGTCAGTAGGTAATAGTAAGAATTAGTGATTCTAGGAGTAGTAGGAGGTGAATAGAAGAAGGAGGGTTTGCTCTTTGTCAGCTACATACTAGGAGTATATATGAACTGGGATATTGGAGTGAAAAGCTAAATTTTTATTCTCTCCCCGCAGGGAATTGATCCAGGAGTCACTTAATGGGAAGGAAGCATCAGAGGGGTGACATTCGTGACATTCACGCCTATGTCAAAATCTGTCTCTACCCGAAGGAAAACAGGAGAGAAACACGGAGCAGGATGGAGATAAAGTACCCAATCGTGCCAAGGCTCCAACCATGATTTCTTGAGTAAATTTAAAGGTAGGGAAATAATTCTTGTGAGGTTCTGGTGAACAGAAACAAGGGATGAAACGTTCAAATAACAGTTCTGTATTTGCTTTGCTTCCATTAATACAACAAAATTATATTGGTTATAGTAACATCAGAAATGTCTTAAGCATTATCATACCTAGATATGAGACTAGAATAAAATGGAGGCGACAGGAGATTTTAAGACAGCAATGCTACGAATGTTACTTCAAGTTTTCGAAACATTTAATATATGGGATAATCATTTGGTTTGTTATAATTGAGCACTCCTTCGAAATATCTTCCAATGACACTTTTATCAGTAGTTTGATGTTAATCTTATTCATCAAGCAAGATTCGTACGATACATGCTCCGATCCCGAGGGAAAAGTCACATTAGAAGAATCGTACACAGCGCGTCGATGCCACATTCCAAATACTTCGAAATTTATATTCACGGTACAAAGAGGAAAGATAATAAAGGAATGTTGTGACAAAATACGTGCGGATGAAATAATGGAATTATTGAAAAACAGTGAAAGAATCATGAAGCAAAATGAAAGACATGTTAGAGGCCTACTAAACACAATAAATAATAATATACCATTAAAATGTTGAAGAAAATAATTCAAATTAGGGTTTTCAAAAATTTCATTACTTGGGACGACAAAACATTGGAGTTCAATGAGACTCAATGGTATGACCTACGACAGTACAATAAGCGAGAAGAATTCTCCCATTCGTTAGTTTAAAGAGAACATTTATATAAGTATCTTGTTACTTAAACGATTGCATCTTGGATGATCTGACCAGAAATACACGTCCTTCCTCATTCCAAAAGAATTCAATATCAGCTTGGATGTTTTCCAACAATGCTGCAATAGTGGACTCTCGTTGCTGAACTATACAGTTAGAAATGTCAAATCCAGAAATTCAAATTAAGATCTCGACCACACTGTTATAAAAGGGAATAATTTTTGAAGATTTTGCCATTAATGGATATGTTTTGAACTCTCTCCGCTATGTTGATTTCGAAGGAAATGTTTGCTTTTCTGTGAAAAACTTGTGAGTCGAAATAGTAGTGCGAGGTCAGTAGTACGATACCTTATTATGTAACTGTGAATCCTTGAGGAAAACAGAAGTAATAACACCCGAACGGTGGGTGTTGTAAAGCTTTAATATTCTTCTTCTTTATAAGGTATTTGGAATGGCATTCTATGTAAGTAGCGTCCTTCGGTATACAAGTCGCTACCTTCTATACGAGAAAGTGTAGTTGAGGGGAAATCGAGCAGAAGTATTTAAATACATAAGAAAAAGAATAGTGCGATCTATTAGGTTGTGATTTCAAGTCCAGCGCTCATTTTCCCCTCAAGTTGAAATGAAGTGGTGGGGAGATAACGTCATATCACTGCCCCTTTGAAAAAGTAGTCTGACAGTTAAACAAACTCCTGCTTATAACAACAAGAGATGGTTTACACCATATATGTTATAGATTTAATCACTGGCCGTGGTAACTTTGATCAGTATTTGAAAAGAATGGGAACAGAAAAGATGATTGTGTGTGCGGTTAGGGAATCGAATCCCCTGATCACATATTGATTGTAGTGATATTTAGTGGACGTGAATGAAGTGAATATGTGAAAAGAATGAAGCATCGCAGACTTAACAAATTTCCAAAATAGACAAATTTCCAAATTGCGCCAAAGAAGGTGTATGAAAATTTTGCAAGATGCGTAATATTATTAGGAACTTCACGAGATGCTATAAAATATGGATAAGAATGGTTTCAAGCAAATAAAAGAAGAAAAAGAGATAGACATAGGCCTAAAAGAATTGGAGAAAAAGTAGAAAAAGACCTGAAAGCCACGGTAATATCAGGGAACAGGGTTTAAAGAGTTCAAGAAAACAAAAAAATAAAAATCTCCTGCCATATCTCAGTACACACGAGACAGAAGCGACATGGACGTCAGTGAGTCAGTCGCTCAACTAACGACGGTGTATTCGTTCCGCGCACGCTCCGTGTTGGAGTGAGCAATACTCTGAAGGGAATACAACACACTCAGCATCATTTCGAAGATGGCGCGCAAAGCAAACACGTCAGCAATGGACTCCTCGCGCTCTCGTGGCGACGACTCGAAGCTATCGGACGAGAACGAATCAGAGTCAGAGTTTCTATCCAACTCATTGGCGTCTTCTTCGCTCCACGATGGCAGCTCATCCTATAGACACACACGAAATAAGAGTATTTAGAACCAGGGGAGTAGAGTATTGTTCTTGATATAAGACAGAAGCGACATGGACGACACGTCATCTGATTGGGTCCACTGAAGCTCCTCCCCTCCCAACCAATTAGAGACCGTAATGAAGAGAGAAATGTCAGGGAAAGAAATGTGAAGTGAAATTTCTCATATTTCCGAAAAATACACAATTTCTCATATAGATTTGAATCAGCTGTAGTTGATCACGTGATTGACAAGTCTCCCTCTCTTTCTCCCTACTCCACCAATAAGAGGTGAGCATCGAGTAACAGCAGGAACCAAATGGGCTATGAGAATTTTTGCGCAGTAAATATTTCTGTTATGAGAAATTACTTGATCTAAAGTTGGGGATACGGATGGCGGTTCCCTCTTCAATTAAGGACTCTACCATCAGTATAGTGGGAATAGACTGGTGACAGCCATTTTGATCTCATTGCACTGTGACATAGAAATAATTCACATACATGGTCATGAGAAACCTACAAAGGGTGGCCATTTTGGTCTCCTATGTGCCTATTAGATGATAATGATCCGTGAATAAAAGATACACCAAAGTATGAGGATCTACTTGATACTCTTTGGAATTTTGTTCGAGTTTTCGTTTCTCGACATATAAAGGACTCAAGTAGGAGCGACGCTCTCTCACTGCTCTGGCTGTGGGAGAGGCGCTCCTTTTCAAACAATAGACATTATCAGTGTATTTAATGTCGTCATTGAACACTGGAGTCATTCGATGTATTCAAAAAATCAGGAATGTGTAGTTTGCTCAAGTTTGGAAAGCGTGAGAAATATAGTGTAATTACGATATATTTTCTCTCGTCAATATGACCCACAGTATCTATTTAGATAGAATACAGTCTTAACAATCACCATTTTGTAAATAAAAGGGTAGGAAAACTATCAGATCTCCTCTACCGAAGGGGAGGACTGGTTATTGCATATTAACTGCTCCGGCATGAGACCTCCAACACTATTAAATTTGGCATTATACCCCTGATTAGAATACTTGCATCCACAAATATGTCGAGTAATTGGTTATTAACGAAGTATACGCCGCGGATAAAAGTAACTTTTATTTACACACAAGGGATCCCTGAATGCCTGTAATTAATCTGGGGATACGGGGAAAAAGGCGTATATAAATGGAAGTACGAGGTTATCGTTAAAAAAAACAATCACAACGCTCACTTTTTACCGACTACCTAATTTTTGGGAGTTTTTTCCCAATAAGTCTTTGGAGGAACAAAAATGAATAATCATAATATATGTTAATGAATATGTGGCAATGATCATCTCTGGAATAAAACTGTACCAACATAATTGTACCAACGAATTGTACCAACGAATTGTACCACGTGTTAACTGAGTTCTCCATGCTTAATATTTGGGTATTTTCATGATGTAAAGAAAATTAGAGGGAAAAACTATCAAATATGATTTTATCATTCGCGAGTTTACCATAGATGTCCAAGTTTTTCTTGTTTTGTTTTGATGGGAGAGACCTTCTTACCGACAACACATTATTATTTTTAGTTTCAGTGACAAATTTTATTATTTACTTAATTCTATTTGCTGCATCTCGTCTTATTCTGTAAGTCGTGGAAGATATAAAAATTCTCAAATAAGGGTATGTAGGTGCACTTTAATTCGCTCCGCGAGGCTTTCAGAAATCCCAAGTCCTTTCAAAATAAATCGACATAAAAATATAGAAATGTGTTGTTGTTTTTTCAATTTTTCATTTAATTAAAATTTAAAAAATGAATGAATTAAATTTTTAGTATTGTGAGTAATATGTCGTATATTTCTTTTACAAATTGAAATTTATATGATGTTACTTCATTTTGGACCATGGCAGTACTGATTAAAGTAAATACAATTATCAGTGATGAAATCGTTATAAAATGGACCGTTTGTAACAGTTCTTGTGATACAGTAGAACCTCGATTCGTGTCTCGATTAACTGTGTTCGAGATTACCCGTGGTGTTCAGTCTTCCGTTGAAAGAAAGAATTTCAGCTACTATTTCTACTATAGAAATTAGTAAATTGTCCCTCACGTCGTCATACGCAGTTTGTACTACTTTTTTGACAATAAATGTACAGTCATAAATAAATCCAACTACTTCCTACTATTTCCATAGTTGTACGTAGGTTCCTCGAAACTTAGTCAGAGACCCTCAGGTACCAATAAAATTTTGACTTCCAGGACGTAATGAATTTGAGAAATATTAGAAATGAAGTAAGGAAAATCATTTCAAACTGCAAGAAACGAAGACGGATTACTTCATATTTCAACTCCTGATAACGTGTCATTCTACAGACATATGTATGCATCCTTATGTACATAATTCTTAAATAAAGTGTCTCGATTAACCGTGGTTTTCATTAATCAATGCGACCCCCCCTCTCCTTTATTATTAATCCTCCCTCTCCATTACCCCGGATAATCGAGTTTCTACTGTACCTGGAATTCATCTCAAAACTATACTCACTGACGCGAATCCCTCCCGTTGTGGTTGGCCGTGTGTTGGGATTATAGCCAACAAGATGATGATCAGCGACAATATTTGAAGAGTTGCTCGCATCACTGATTTTCCTTGATTCATTGGTGAGGTTTAGTTGCTATAAAAGAAGACAATTAATGAATAATATGTTGAATTGTCTAGTCACAAAATATTATTCTCATTTAGTGAAATTAAAGCGATTCAAAAAAATGAACATTTTGAAGTTGATGGTGAATTGATATTTTCTTCTAACGTGTTACTAAAGGGTCCCACGATACACATAGAATAGGTTAAACAATAAAATATTATATTAATTATATTTGCTAATATGATTAAATGCTAAAAATATAATTAAATTGCTGAAAATAAAACGAAAACTAAGGTTTTAGTTAAAACATCTCCATAAAATATGAACTTATGTACTGGATTTTTGTACCTAATGTGCTCGGAAAACACGTGCTTCTCCCGGACTGCTTCTTAAGCTGGTGCTTGCAGATCTCAGGAACAACTGAACATGTTCTCTGACGCCAAGGCAGGATATAGTTATGCCACGTGGTACAGTACGTGCACTTTTGAGAGTATGTGTGTCGTATTTACTGACCAGAAGGCCAAACATATTTCTCATCCACGAATAAACATCCTATTGAAGATGTCAGACCTCTACATGTTGGCGTAAGCATACCTTGATCTTGCGCATTCTTACCAAACTTGTTTCAAAATGTCTACGTAGCTAATATTTGTGAAGAGACTTAACTTCCGCTGTTTGCTTCTACCATCTGTACATATCAGTGACGGTAGTAAAATTCGCTCACGTTCATGTTCAGGGGGTGATGGCTGAGTCTAAAGGGGAGGGGGGCAACTCATCGAACGAGATAAAAGACTGTGGAAAATTTTGAAATTACGCAACTAAATGAAAGTCTCAGTATCTAATTGCAATTCTAAAATGTGAATACTACCTCCGGATAAATGAAGGGACCTTAAGTAATTAAGTAACATAAAAAACATTTTTTTAAACTTTCATTTAAAAAGCACTGTACTAAAGAGTAAAAAATTAAATTTAGTAAAATAAAAAATAAAAAAGGAGAACTACTTAAGTTCCTTCCTTGGACGCTCATCATAGATGCAAGTACGTAAACTTTGATATGTTTAAAATATCAAATATAAATTGAAAAGTTTGAGGCTTTTTCAGATATTTTAAAGTAATAGTACTTTTGACGCTGTAGGTTTCAATCTTTTAAAATTTATATTTTATTTTAGAATATTTACATTTCAGCAGCATTGTTGTTAAATATTTGCATCCAAAGAATCTATTAGGAATGGCACTTTATAATAAATTCAATGGAATAGTTTTTCTCCAGTCTCTCGTCATTATCTTATTTGGTAACAAAATATTAATTAATTTTTAATGTATGTTTTCCTTTTATTACTATCTTTAATATGTTTATTTACCTTTTACCTTAATTACTTATCCTGTATTTCCGTGAAAGTTACCTAATTAAATTGAGTCTTCGAAATTAGCATCAATTACTATCAATAGAAAAGTGGCATTACCATTATAATATCCTATTTTTTTTAAACACGAAGGAGTATTCCTAAATATATTTGTTCACTTACTACTTTCCAGTTTCATTATCCTTATTACGTATTAATATGACTGATTTTTGTTTTATTTGTAAGATATTGTGGAAGTTACTTCTCATTACTTCTATTAGTATTATAACTCGCAGCCAACTTTCNTAGTATTATAACTCGCAGCTAACTTTTTATCTTATCTAGGAACTTTTGCTGAAATTTTTGAATCCACCTCTGCCTTAGGGCCCTTGATCGGAATTGATGGGATGGTCCCTTGCTTGCTTCCGGAGAGTAAATTAGTTTATTGTCCTCCACGTGGTCATACACAGTTTGTACTGTTTTTTGACAATAAATTTATTATTATTATTATCATCATTCGTAGAATTTATAAATATAAATAACTCTTGTAGGTATTACAAATAACCATGTGTAGGTGAACTATAAAGTTCGTCGTAACAATATTTCGTTCAGTCGTAAAAATAAATATTTGTTTATGATCTATTCTCGAAACAATTATGAACTCAATATTATGAATTGTCTCACAAATTATTATAAAATGAAATATCCAAAGCAATCAAATGCTCCATATGTTTCACCTTAAAACTATTCTCTTCAAAGCAACTCCAGAAAATTTATGATGGTGTCTTATCATCTAATATGGAGAAGGAATATAAAAATTATCGTGAATTCAATTCTTACCTTGACCCTGGATGATGAAGTGAATGAATGCTTTTAAGACTACAATAAAATATGCTTTTATATTTAAAATATCAGTTGTAAAATAATTAGAATATTTTAGCACTATGAATTACTGATAAACTAACGCAATGTTCAAGGATTCTTGTAACGCAATTGCATCACCTTTTCTATTGTAATGGTGTAATGTTATTGCTTGATTAAAATTTTTTAAATTCATTGCAGTCAGTGTTAGTAACCCTAAGAAATCGTATTCACATGACGTACGATGTTTTACGACTAAGAATATGTTTCCGATCTCAGTATTTTAGATGGGAAATCAGTAAGAACGGCCAACTGATTAGAGAGGGAGATATCTGATTATCTGATTCAAGGTAGTTTTTTTCGTGTGTCTCAATTACGTTTTAGTGATTTTCTGACAATAAGATATTAATCTTTGTTATAAAATGTGGTGTTAAAGTTAAATGATTATGGTTTTCAGAATTAATTTTCTTGTCTTTCATGTTCTCTCTTTTCTGATTGAGTTGCTCAATATCTCTCCTGCACAGATGGTACTAAGGAACTGGAAGGTCCTCCTTTCCTTTGTCCTAGTCAGAGTTGGATCTAATCTCAATAAGAACATCGAGTCACATCAATGAGCATTACGAGCAATTTTCGTAATCAACTCCTCTTTCCATAAATATTGTCTAGTTGAAACATTGAATTTCCGTACTCTCAAATGAAGAACCAAGATGTAGGCTGAAGTGAAGCAGATTGTGTGAGATTAGTTCTTGTGCACGCCGTCACTCTGCACTCTTTGATGTATGACTTGTGAATTTGTATTGTTGCAAGTAAAAACAACCTTAAATTGCTGACAATTTATTCTTCTTTACTCCTTACATGTGCATACCGACAACACTTGTCAACGATTTAAAACTATTAAAAATTTAACAAGTAGTGCCCATAGAGGTCATAACTCAAACTGGAGGGGGGGGGTGGAAATTTGGAGTGCATTCAACTGTATTTAAAAAAATAAAATTTGTTTTAAGAATCCAAAATCAATTTCATTCATGAAAAGATCGTATGACGTGAAACATTTTAACAAGATGAATAACTTCAATTCATGTGCTCGAAACGGGTAAATAAATTGTAAGAAATCACGCCGTTTTGAGAGAAGATCGCTGAGGATGCAGGTGCCGACGTGTGATAAGGACAGTGTGGTCATATAGTATCATGGACTCGGAAGACATATCATTCGCGCAAACCAAGAAGTGACAACAGAAACTTCCTTAACAAACTTTGGGGTTTCAAGGAGGTGGCCACCAATCCTGGCCCGGGTTTTTCTCCGTTTTTCCTTCTGGTAGAGGCGGATTTATCATACAGGTTCTCTAGGCTTTGTCTAGGGG
>NNCF01128546.1:984003-1006823 GCA_002313205.1 Laupala kohalensis | reverse complement strand
TCATTCCGGGTTCAATTCCCGGAGGGACCAGAAAAAATTTGTAGCTTCTCACATGAATGTCCCAGTTCATATAGTTGTGACTACAGAAAAGCGAACCCTGCTTCCTCTATATACCTTCTACTAGAATCAATAACTCTAACTATTATTCACCACTTCTACTAACCCCTCCACGCGGACCAAGTTGTTGGTAAACCCAGCTAACCGGCCCACGTATAAAAATGGCCTACCACCTAACTCCTACCTCCTATCGCTCCATGTAGATAAACTTCAATAGCACGCTACATTTCCCATTTACAAATACAACAACGGAAAAATAGGTTACAGGACACAGTGCTGCGTTTTACATCTTCAAATATATTATATAAAAACTTTTCCGTAGAATGTAAACTGAGTAGTAAAGCAGCACCTACCTTCTTGAGATCGAGGTACCAATCTTCACAATGATGATTTCTTGACAGTCGATTACCCAGACGCGATGGGATTAATTCGTTGTGACAGACTAACACTCATGTACGAAAAACTCCGACGAAAGATCCATGTGGGTGTGTATCGTCATCCATGTTGGAGAGTGTAATTAAAATATTAATTCTTTTCAGGGCCAAGTAAATGATCAACGTCATGTTGTGACAAGTGTACTACCAAGTTTGTGTAGAGGGGTATGTAAACTCTTCCAGTGGGTTCTTCCATTATCCGATCATTCTATGGAATACTTCTATTCCACTGCAGACTTAATCTTTCGAATATTACCCGTTTCTTCTAGACAATGCGACCTTTTACTCTCCTCCATAGGGCTAAAGGACTCATTGAATGAGGTCTAACAGATTCTACAGAATATTTTTTTTTTAACATTCTGTCCTTATAAAAGAAATTTTCTCTTTGTCCCTTATTACTGAAGGGATCAAAGATGATGCTTCAGTGATGTTGGCTAAGGAAATTCGAGGGTGAAGGATGCCTTTTCTGACTCACCTCTATGAGGCGGATGGTATACAAATGACGTGAAACTTAATGCTGATGAGTGACTGCTGTGGTGGATTAAACGGTAGGGGGGGGGGTACCTCGATAACACTTGCCTGATCCCGCTTTGTCCCTCACTCAATTTGTTTGTAACACTGTAAAGGCTACTTAGATCATCCGGAGATTGAACCACCAACACCAGAGGTAGAAAACGAATACTCTAACCACTACGTCACGTTTCACCTCTAATCCCCCATCCTGGTCTGGATGTTTCTCTGGTTTTACTTCGGGTAGAGGTGGATTGTAAATACTGGCTCTATAGGTTTATTAAATTATTAAATGAAACTTACTTCCACTGACTCGGTTTATTTTCAATTAAATAAACTTCACGATGCTTCGACCCCCACTGTGGGCCATCTTCAGGCAACTACTGAAAGTAATGTTGTTTCGTTTAGTAATATAATAGTTGTACAGAATATGAATCTAATGGCTCATAGATTCTATGGGCTCATAGACTGCCTAGCGGCGGCGGTCTCATTAATAATATTGTAATAATTAATCTCAAATTTACAGTTATTCTACCCCCCCCCAGGGGACTTACATCTAGTAAGTACGTGTTTGGCAAAAAGGGGCCCCGAGCTAAGTCTGGAATTACTTCCACTTACTTGTGCTAAGCTCCTTCCTTTCTCTTTTCTGACCTCTTATGGTCACCTCTTGTTCTTTCCGATCCCGACACAATTAAGGCTAGGGTATCTTTCATTTTCCACGTCCCTCTCATTTTTTGTCCCTCCTTATTCTTTGTCCCCCCTCATGTTATGCCCCCTCATTCCCCCCCCTATTTCATGTTTTGATGTATGTTGTGAGATATGTGTTGGTGTGTTGTAAATCAGGAGGGATTTTAGTGGGTAGGGTTGAATCATTCGACGAGTCCCACACGCGAGGAGAGTCATGTTGGCTCTCCCTAGTGCGTAACTGCATTTTTCCTACCTGTACAAGTTTCTCGGGCTCCAATGACCTTTGATGTCATCATGAGCCGTGAAATCCCATCAAAAAAATAGTTATTCTAATAGTTACCATTTATAAACTATAATTTAAAGATTTGACGATAATAATATGTATTTATGAAATATTTTTCTTGTTTTCTTTTAAATACATTTTTGTTGGTATTATGTTACCATTTTAACACACAGCTATTTTTATTCTTATCTTGGGAGTGTGCTGAAATGTGAAACACGCGTGTTCTCGGGCCCTTGATCGAAATTTATAGGATGGTTCCTTTCTAGCTTCCGGATAGTAATTATTTTATTGTCCTCCACGTGACCATACACAGTTAGCAACTGTTTTCCTTAGCAGTAAATTTATTATTATTAATCATTCTATCCTTATCCCTATCGTACTTTATTGTTACCACTCATCAAGTACTTGAGAAGCATTCTAGAAAAAATAAAGGCTCGAAAGGGAATGAAAATAAGTCACCACCACCGTATTACCTCGATCAAAATACGAAAGCAGATATCAACAATTTATTTTTATTAACGTAACAACAGTCAACAAAATCAAACATACGGAAGCCAGATGGAGATCTTGCTTTCGTCTTTTGAAGTCAGCGACGGTGGAGACAGCTGCAGTGGGGTGACAGTCATCCCATCCCATCGCGACCCGCAAATGGACATTGCCGTTGGATTGCAGCTAGAGCAGCCTGTTGACACAACGCCACCCATCGATTATTCCCATGAACATAATTGTGATTTTATTCACGACATTCACCAAATTGAGAATGGAGAACACCTCTACTTCTCAACTATAGTGTTTTCTCTTTAGAACAACTATAGTTGGGGAATTTAGGTAGGGTTTTAATTTATTTGTACAGTATGGATGGTAAAATAAGATTGAACATATTAACCTTCAAAAGTTTCATAACCAGATTTTTTGTAAAAATTTTTGTATTCTTTTATACTTACATCATATGAACACATTCGTAATAAGAAACATTATCATATATTCCAAAACTATTGAATGGAAATTATTTACACAGTTAATGTTACAAATTAGGGTTATGTAAGTAAGGTTTGAAATTGCATACCTGACAGATAGAGAAATATTGCTTTCTTGTGCTCTTTCACATATAAAATTCTGGTTGAGAACTATTTTTGACTATATAACGGAAGAACAGTGTTGTTTGACACAGGGAATGTGTTGACATTAAGTTTCTTTAAAACGCCTTAAATTTTGAATTAGTTTCAAAATTCCGAGTGTTCAAACAAGGAAATTTTTAGTTGCTTTTTGGCATTCTTTTGACACGTCGCTCATGTAGATTGAGTTTGATAGAGGGGAAGGAAATTCACTGATTTATATAAAAAATGACATGGCATCCTTTTGGGATGAGTCATATTATGTTAGTCAATAAAGTCCAATTTTATTTTGTTAGAAATGTTTGTTCTGATCTGCAAAAATGACATTTTAAACAGACACCAACAAGTTCTTACCTCTCGTATTTTAAATTGTCTATATGAATCCGAGTAAGAATGAAATAGTGATGATTAATTTTCGTTATTGTATTTAACTAGCGTACATAAACTTTAGTAGATATATGAAATTTAATGAATAAGCTTCTTGAAATCAAATTAAATCGAAAAATGAATACTGCGTTAGTATACATAGATTTTTTCTTGGGACTTTAGGGCTCGCCAACGTCTAGGTCATTAGAGCCCTTGGTATACATAGAGGCACTGATATCGTGTGCAGCTATCGATGTTAATTTCACGGGTTAAATAATTATTACATTACTTTGGAACTTCAAAATGAAGCTCTTCGTTTTGAAAAACAAACAAAATCATCCCGAAATATTTTTTGCACCTGTGGAATTTTTTAGGTTTATAATTGACCTAAGGTACGCAACTATATTGAATTGAAATTGAATTTGACACATTCTAATCCTCTATTCTAAATGTTGTTTGGACTTTTAGAATAAGATATTCAGATATTTGGGAAGTGTCAATCACGTGCCACATGACAATCATGAGAGCATGTATTAACACCGTCTTACAAACATAATTATCTCAGCTTTGTCTGGTGATGACAAAATTTCTATTCGTAGGAGAAACTAAAAGTTTGTTATTTCTTTAGTGAACGCTCTTTGATTCAAATTAAGGAACAATTAATTATAAGTTTTAAAAAATGACTAATATATTCGATAATTCAATACTGAACACCGCAGATAAGGATATTCTCTTTGTTTAATGAAAATTAACTTTTTACCTAAATTCGATCTCCTTTAATTTGCATTGCCATATATTCCGAATAACATTTTCTGTTTTGTTTGTACGAAAGTTTGACAAACTAGTGTTAAAGAAGTCACTTGACTATGCAAGCGATAAAAAATTTTGTTTTTCGTTTATATACGTTTTTTTTCATGGTCTAAATGACCAATAAGTTAATTTTAAAGTAATGTTTCAAATAAAAAATAACATTTGAAAATATATGACGTATTGCCGGGGCTAGTACCATTTGTTTAACTTGTCAATTTACATAAGACGCACTTCAGAACAAAAACAAACCCACAATATTAGATCCAAATTTCTTTTCCCTTCTTCGGTTTCATTCTTTTATTCGGAGTACGTCTGAACTTTCAAGAGCATTTTTTTTTCGTTTGTTTGGATGAGTCATAGATACAGTATCTGGAAGTCAGGAGAGGGAGGGCAAAAGTTTTTCGTTCTGATATGAATACATTGACCGCGGGTTCACTGACTTCTTCTAAAGAACGAAGTAAAAATAGTCCCGAAACCATGAATGAATAAATCAGTTATCTCAAACTGTAGGATCGCATCTGATCTAATAAATGGTTTATAGTATCAAGACTATTCCATGAACTCTGAAGCTTATTTCTGTCGAGTCCTGCAATACTAAAGCTAAGTAGAAATTTATATATTCGAGTAAGTAACATCAATTTATAATGAATATGGAAATGAACTTTAACTTCCCAAAGTTTCTGTTACATTCTAACCATTTTCCAGATGTGGTACTATCATTTCTTACACAGTACCTGAGTTGATCTCTGCCATAATTATCTCCCGTATTTATATAATACGACTGGGGTAGACCACGTGTTACTTACTTTGAAATGCTTACTGTAAAATGTCCTCAACCAGAGGCATGTGGTGTAAATGTGTATATTATACATGGTTTATAAAATTGTTGGAGGAGATACACTTAAGTTGCCGAATATGGACTACATTAAACAAACATTGAAGAAGGCAAACATAACCTAAATGTCGGAAAGACAAAAATAATTTATTATATTTAATCTTTCCATACGTTAATAGACTATGTGATGTAAATAGGAAAAATTAATGTTCTCTATAATGTAAATGCGACCTGTGTATTGCACATAAATCTAAAGAAACAAGTAGTAATTAATGTTAATTATTAATATATGAATGCCTCTTTTTGAAGTTCCAAGTAACAGTTGAAAAGTTATAGTATATGAGATATGGAAGAGTGGATGATAATTCTTATTGACTTACACACTTCTTTGAATTTGAGCATAAACGATTAAATTTATCTATATGTCAGGGTCGCAATTCATCCGTGTCTGCAGCATCAACAGTCATTTCATCATTTGATATTTGGACATGCCGGATCTTCAGATTATGATATTCAGTTCCTTCTTCATCACTATTCATGTTCCAGATACGATAGTTTCCTTCTCAAATATCCTATTCGTGATATTCCGCTATGATTGATATACGTAACTATTACTCACGTTTTAATTTTTGTTTTGTAAATTACCCTTCTCAATAATTTCTGACCTTACAAGGAACTATGAATGTCACACCAGTATATTTTAAGTAAACTTGTAGTTCAATATATTGATCCGATGTAAACATATTCATGTATAACTTCACAGTGAAGAGGGAGTGAACATATTTGTTTCTTCACACAATTCTAACGATCGAGCACAACCATGGCGATAGTTATAAGCTGAAAATTATAATAACATTAGAACAATAATATTCTACTGCTCAAAATATTGAGTATTGTTTCTACGCGTTCTGAAAACCTCTATTGACACATCTGTGTAATTCAGTAATTGTTCTCATATTTCATTACGCTTTTATCACCGGATATTTTTGTAACACATCTTTTCTTTCAGAGAGTTGTTTTGCATCTTGCGTTGCACTTGCGTTAAGTCCACTAGCGTCTGTCTTCTGAGATGACGAATATCTATCACACGCACTACTTCCTATTCCAGCGGTAGAGTGTTTTCATTGGATTGACGATATTCTATCAATAACAACAGATTCCAAAGGATTTAAACTGTCACTGATGGACGGCATTGATTCAAACCCATGTGATGCATTTTCATCGTTCTTGTGTTGCACTGCACTAGCAGTTTCTGTAACAAAGGTTTCAAGTGCAGGTTGACGATTGTCAGGAGTTAATGATTCCCTTCCATTTTCCCCTAATGTATTTTCACTTTGATCAGTTCTTATGTTGGTAATGAATGAATTTTGTGCTACCGTATCCATTAACTCGTCAGCGACGAACTGTGAACTATCAACGTTTGTAGCCGCTGCTCGAACCGCGGCGTGACCATTTCTTATCATCACCGGCTCCCCGATATATGATTTAAATGTTTTCTGTTCTAGTTTGTTCGATTTGAATACTTTCTTTCCTACCTGATCTGAGAACATAATTTCTTCGTTTAGAAAAGATTTGTCGATGGTTTCATCTCCATACTCTTTCTCTCCAAAATCTTTATTTTGTCCTATTTCCATATTTAAGTCAGCATTGACTGCTTCACTAGTCGATCTTTTGGACATAGAGCTATATACATCACCATTTGCATCGTAGCCATGTGAACTCAACCAGTCTCCGCCAGAATAGAAGTCACCGTTTGTCAATTGGTCCAATCCGATTTTCGTAAGGCGTCCAGCAGAGTCACTAAAGATTTTATAGCCCTTTCTATTTCCCTTCGAATTTCTCTGTTTCGCTGCGTTGCCGAAATTGTAAGGAATGTTGTGGCTACTTGTTGAATGATGTTTCCCGTAACCACTTTGACTAAAATAACCGGTACTACTGTAAGGTCCTCCTGTGTTACCGTACATGTAATTATTTCCTTGCCCGTAATAACCACCGCCATTGCCCCTCGTGTAGTACGATCCTCCTGCATTCGTTCCATAAGCGTCTGGGGATCTGAAAATACTGTCACGGTTATATCCCCCTGAGCCATATACTGGACCTCTCGCTGCAATATTACTTTGATAAGCTTCGGAATTTTGTGCATACTTAACCTTATTTTTTGGACTACGGGTTGGTTCCATACCGGCAAATGATATATAATAATTTTCCCCGGTTTTAGTCGAAATATCGGGGAAAGTCTCTTCAGTTTTGAAAATTGATGTATCATATGACGATCTTTCTCCCAAAGACGGAATTACAGGATTACTATTGATAGCATAATTCTTCAAATAGCCGTCTTCTCTTACGCCACTGTTTAAAGGTACGTCACTGTAGCCTCCGAGTACAGTTTCACTTTTGAATTTCGCGGCGCAACCGCATCCTTGAGAGACTGGTCTTGCTGGGATCCTTTCAGGAACGTTTTTTACAACATCTGCAATAAATTGCTCTTCAATTCCATAATCGGGTATACCTAAGCTAGCAACATTTTCTGGTGACGATAGTTCTGCCACGTAATCAATATTTTTAGCGGACGTTGTATCTAGAACCTTTCCTCGGAATGCAAACCCTTGTCCACTTCTACTCCAAGATTTTTCGCAAGGTTCTATATCGACGGGTCCTTCACACTTCTCTACAAGTGTCTGTACGTTCGTTAGCGTTAGTGGATCAGAATCGACGCGCACATTTGATCGGTGTGAATCGATGAATCGAACATTAGATCTATCTGTATACGCATTCCCTTGAATTAATTTCCTGTCATAATTATTGTTTCTATAACCGCTATAACCAACACGTCCTACATCTTGGTAACTACCATCAATACCCCCGTATTGGTTATTGAATCCATATGAAGATGATACGTAATTATGGTTTGATAATCCTTCGATCATCTCCCCAGATTTATAAGCATCCGAAGGTCCAGTGGATCCATAATCGGAGAATTTAGAATCCAAGATTTGGTATCCACTTTGAAGATCAAAAGGATTTTGATTGTATGTCGAACCCTGAGAGGAATCTCCTAAACTTTCAGACTGTGATCCATAAGATGCATATTGGTTTCCGTAGCCTTTCTGTTTTGATTGGTACCTGTAATTGCTATTTTGTATTCCTTCATATCTATTTCCGGATGTGTATAAATTTCCGGAGTCAACTAAACTAACTCCTTGATTTTGGTGATCACTGTATTGATAAATCTGTGCATCATTCTCTTGAGTTCGATAGTAACTTATTCCTTGTTCATTATTGTACAGTTGCTGGGATCCAATGATTGCGGCCAATCCAGACCTTGAGGGTGACCCACTTGAATGTGTACCACTTTCAGAGGAATGTGAGGATCCAGTTTTTGCGGGACTTTCATCGATAACTGTTACCAAATCTGTGAGAGTGTTTCCATGCTCTATAGCTGATTCCTCTTCCGTGATGATCACACGTGGTGAATTGGAAAATGATAGTTCATTAACCACGTTCGATGTTTCTGTATTCGTTACTACACCAATGTTCTCTTCACGAGCATCAGCTAAGTCAAGTGATGGAATGGAGGAACATTCACCATTACATCCTTCGCTGGTCTTTGTGATAGTTGTTTTAGTGACCGTTATAGTTTTGCTTGGGGTGGGACAACACCCCGTGTCTTCTTCGTCGTTATGTGCCTGCGGATGAGCGATTACAACTGCATTTATAATGTCGGTATCAGAAATAGTCGATGCTGTGTAACCCGATTCAGTAGCTTCTGTTGGATAATTTTCAATAGTGACTTCAGGGACGGGAATAAGTGATTCGAGTAAGCTTTCACTTAATCCACGTTTTTTAGGGTCAGTCATATCATTATCAGTATCTAGCAAAGGGTCACTAACTACTTTTTGAGTAGTTTCTACTGATAAGGTTCGTTTTTTCAAAAAGCTTCCCTCTAATTCCGTTCCGTCATTTTCAATATCTAGTGTAGTATTTTCCTCATCAAATCCCAGTTCTTTCTGTTCAAGTACATCTAATATTTGTACTTCTTCAAGAGAATTTTCGACAGTTTGTACTTCCGGTTCTTCAACATCTACAAATTCTTCCGATTCCAAATCCGTTAAAATATCACGAATATTCCTCACGATTTCTTCCGCACTGTCTCCATCTAATATTGATACATGTGCTATCTCATGGACTTCACCTCGAATTATGTTATTATCAACCTCTTCTTTAAGTACTTCTAAGATTTCCTTTTTGTCGTCCAAGACCACAACATTTTCGTTCCTATTCTCTTCATCCTCATCGACTACAAACGGCACTTCTTGAGTAGTTTCTACTGATAAGGTTCGTTTTTTCAAAAAGCTTCCCTCTAATTCCGTTCCGTCATTTTCAATATCTAGTGTAGTATTTTCCTCATCAAATCCCAGTTCCTTCTGTTCAAGTACGTCTAATATTTGTACTTCTTCAAGAGAATTTTCGACAGTTTGTACTTCCGGTTCTTCAACATCTACAAATTCTTCCGATTCCAAATCCGTTAAAATATCACGAATATTCCTCACGATTTCTTCCGCACTGTCTCCATCTAATATTGATACATGTGCTATCTCATGGACTTCACCTCGAATTATGTTATTATCAACCTCTTCTTTAAGTACTTCTAAGATTTCCTTTTTGTCGTCCAAGACCACAACATTTTCATTCCTATTCTCTTCATCCTCATCGACTACAATCGGCACTTTTTGAGTAGTTTCTACTGATAAGGTTCGTTTTTTCAAAAAGCTTCCCTCTAATTCCGTTCCGTCATTTTCAATATCTAGTGTAGTATTTTCCTCATCAAATCCCAGTTCCTTCTGTTCAAGTACATCTAATATTTGTACTTCTTCAAGAGAATTTTCGACAGTTTGTACTTCCGGTTCTTCAACATCTACAAATTCTTCCGATTCCAAATCCGTTAAAATATCACGAATATTCCTCACGATTTCTTCCGCACTGTCTCCATCTAATATTGATACATGTGCTATCTCATGGACTTCACCTCGAATTATGTTATTATCAACCTCTTCTTTAAGTACTTCTAAGATTTCCTTTTTGTCGTCCAAGACCACAACATTTTCGTTCCTATTCTCTTCATCCTCATCGACTACAAACGGCACTTCTTGAGTAGTTTCTACTGATAAGGTTCGTTTTTTCAAAAAGCTTCCCTCTAATTCCGTTCCGTCATTTTCAATATCTAGTGTAGTATTTTCCTCATCAAATCCCAGTTCCTTCTGTTCAAGTACGTCTAATATTTGTACTTCTTCAAGAGAATTTTCGACAGTTTGTACTTCCGGTTCTTCAACATCTACAAATTCTTCCGATTCCAAATCCGTTAAAATATCACGAATATTCCTCACGATTTCTTCCGCACTGTCTCCATCTAATATTGATACATGTGCTATCTCATGGACTTCACCTCGAATTATGTTATTATCAACCTCTTCTTTAAGTACTTCTAAGATTTCCTTTTTGTCGTCCAAGACCACAACATTTTCGTTCCTATTCTCTTCACCCTTATCGACTACAATCGGCAGCTCTTCAGATATTATTTCATCGACTAACTCATCATCAATCGACGTCTCAAATTCTTCTTCTGCCTTTAGAGGGACACTCTTTTTATCTCTTCCTACATTTTCGGAGCTTTCGATGACTGTATCTTGATTCGTTGTTTGTGGGAGTAGGAGTTCATCAATAAACGGAACAGACACTAATTGTGGTGGATCTGATACTAACTTTGGTGGGCCGGATACCGACTGTGGTTGGTCGGATTCTAACTGTGGTGTTTGAAAATCATAATTTGATTCAGTGGATTCCACGGGGATTGAAGACTTTTGTGTGTCTGAGTCTGTGACGGAGCGCACATACCTTGCAGAGTCGACACACGGTGAGATCGGAACTCCATCGCAACCGAAAGAGGTCGAGAGTGCAGCTGCGGCATCGGAGAGCTGAGCGTAGTCGACATCAATCTGCGCGGAAGAATCCACACAAGGAATGCGATCGTAGTCGGGGTTCGGTTCCACGCAGTCACACGCTGGGACCACAATGCGATCCACGGAGGCGCACAGACCGCACAGGCGGGATTGTGGTCGCGCAGGCTGTGGTCGCTCCACAGAGAACTCTTGGTTCTGCAGGATCACGGGTTGTGGTGCGGGCAAAGTTTGCACATTGTATGATAATTCTTGTCTGTGGAAGAAACAATATGGGATTAATTACCTCCAGAAAATATCTTTCGTATTATTCTCGTGAACAATCAAGTGGTTGTACGTACCACGGCCTACTTGATCATCGTATGATTATAAATAATACTCAGTAATATGATTAAATAGGTCTCGACACGTTCTCTACAAAGCAAAAGAAGAATTCGACTTCAGTTAGAAGTTTTCTAAATATCCCTAATATTCAGAAAACACTAGAAGTAAAAATATAATTCTTTTAGCGTAAAATAAAAAATAAAAATATAGTTAACTAAATTTACCTTCTAACTTTGTATCTTTTATGCCCTCATTTTCTCCTCTCCATCTTCGAACTTGTCCTTTCCTTAACTGATTTCCATCCCTTTTCCCTTCTTCTCCTGATCGACCCTTCCCAGTTGTAGCAATTGATATACCATTTCAATTTACTGATCTCTTGTGAATATTCTTTAACTTTATTAAAACTATTCTTTATTTTACATTTCTAATGAACAAGAACGAAACCTTTCAGATTATCTGTCCTTGTCACAAGCCTATTGGAAAGAAAATATTCGAATTTTAGATAAGAAAAGACATAAACATTGGATAAGGAGTTAGAAACAGCAATGTTAGATGAGCTGCTTGAAATCACAAACGCCACAAAGTTAAAGAAAATCGCACTAATATTTTCAATCAAATGCGCACATTTGCCAGTCGTTTAATCCATATTTGTATTCAGAAGTTTTGATTTTCACGTAACATGAGTTACGTTTTTAAGAGTGTCGTCAGTTAAAGTGCCTTCTCCTCGTTTTCTTACTGCGCTCAACTCTCCTATTTACACCAGTCAAGTTCGGTCAATTATAGTCGACTGTGGACCGAATGGAAAACCCACACAGCTGCTTGCAGTCGACTTAAATGGAAAGCACAATGTATTCGAGTTTTGAATCGACTTCAGAGATCGAATTTTTCTCACCTGCAGGGAGCTGGTGCAGGTACAGGCCTTTCCACAGCAAAGGCGTAATTGTGCAAAAGCACTGGAGCCGGTTGAGGTGGCTTCACTGTGCGGTACACGGTATCTCTGTACACCACAGGTGGGGGTTGAAGTACACGCTCAACTTGGAACCTGAAAGACCCATCTTGCGTCAATCACTTATTATTTTTCTTTAATAATAATAATAATAATAATAAATTTACTGCCAAAACAAACTGCGTATGAGCACGTGGAGGACAATAAGCTAATTTATTCCCCGGGAGCAGGCAAGGGACTATTCAATCAATTCCTAATAAGCGAACCATTCGATTAAGAGAAATAAAATGAAAAACTACAGAAATCTTTTTACTATAACCAAGAGTTAATAAATGTAGTTTTTTGAAAGATTATTTTTTCCCAACTATAAGAAAAGTCAGTTATCAATCGGTCAGGTGAAATTCGCGACGAGCTGGGAATCGAACCCGGGACTTCTGATGTACTCGCAGGGATCTTAACCACTAGTCCAACTATACACCGCTTCCACCCTGACCTTACCCCGGAAGACCTAAGTGGAAGGAGGATAAGTGAACCAGGTGGCAGGTTTTGTTCGCTGAAGTGCCAGTTTCATACATACCTATGTGTTAAGGTAGTTTATGCATAGAAGTGTATCATGTAGTGGAAAGAAAATGATGTAGTGGTTGACACCCCTGTGATCAAAGCAGGTGTCCCGGGTTCGATTCTCGGCTCGTCGCCATTTTCACATGACCGAAAAGTTATCACATATCTTCTCCACGTGTAGAGTACACGGAATGAATATATGTATAATAAACGTGTTAAAAATTTTAAGGTTGTTTTATTAATTTCTAGAAATGCTGTTAATGGGGGAAGAATTCTAGAATTACAATCAAATGTAATGGAAAATAATGAATATTGGCACACCAATCTTGAGTGTTAGACCATGCTAGATATGAACTATTTTAAATTACATTCGATGTCGTTGTGTATAAGAGACTGAACGAGAAGTGATTTTACTGCGTTTTCCATTAATAATGTCATTATATTTTGGGGGAATTTTGATGTATTGTAATATGTATTTGGTAATTAATTATGATGTACTGTATGCATTATATAGACCAATTATAATATTATGTAACATATATTAATTTATTTTTCTTATAATAAGATTTTAGAGTGTCTTATTATAATAATGAAACATTGTTGACATTAGTAAATTTATTTTTCCCTACTTGGAAATAAACAGAAGTTGTTCTTGGTTTTCCCACACCCTTTAATTCGATCCCCGAAGCAGATTGCAAAAGTAAAAAATAAATCAATGAGATCAACTCACTCCTGGTTTTGTAGGGGGATTGGTGCAGGAGGCGCTGGAATTTGCACCCGATATCCAAACGAGTATCGAGGAGGTTGAGGAAGCTCCACAGGTCGCTCAACGCGAACAGGCAGCGGCTAAGGGCACAACACAAACAGGCATATAGTATAGAACAATTAAGCTTAAACCCAAACATTCAAAGAGAAAAGTTCTAACCCACGCCAAATTATACCTTCCTCTTAGTTAGTGCAAAAAAGTTACACCAAATGGAGCGTCGGGTTTCGGGGGAGGAGGGTGGAAAAGGGGTGAAATTACACTTTTCAACAGTTTTTCGCAAATATCTCGAAAGCTATGAGGCCTAGCTAAACTTTTGTGATATCTTAAATTAATATACATTTTACATTTTTGTACTACGATCAACGGTTACGGAGATATGGAGGGGATANCAATTTCCTAGAAATTTCTCGAAATCACTTGAAAATAGCAAATTTAAATATATATAACTGCTATTTTGACCATAAATTTATTTTTCATTATAATATAGTCTCGGTAGCTCAAGGTGCTCGCTAGCAACGCAGAAACCCCGGGTTCCATTCCCGGCTGGGTTAGAAAATTTGTTGTTTTACTTCAATGACTGATTTCATATAGCTAAGATGATGGTAAAATGACCCTGTATGACTTACGAGTACTACCAGTTCTTACTTGGAACCGGCAATATACATTATATCTGAACGCGCTTCATCCCAAAATGTGTTTTAGTAAAGTACAATTACGTCAAGAAAGCATCAAATGCAAACATTTAAGAAGAAAAGTTCAACTCTATGTCAAATTGTTCTACAACCTCCTCGTAGCATGTGAAAATTTTCACCACATAGCTCGTCGGGTTTCGGTGAGGGGGGGTAGAAAATGGGTGAAATTTTCTTCCTCGGGAGTTTTTCGCAAATATTTCGAAAACTATGAGGTCTGGCTGAAATTGATTGTATATTTTATTAATCTACATTTAATTCTTAGCAAACATAGTCCTTCACAATTTTTGTGCTGCAGGAGCAATTACAGAGATAATGAAGGGGTAAAATGTATTATTTCCAGATTTGCAAATAAATGTAAAGAAATCGCAATTTTCGCGTCGCTTTCCATTACTTAATTTTTGCATTCTTTTATTGAAGTTACGCGAGAATATGTGCAACATTTTAGGTTATTAACTACAGATGACATTAGGACCGTTGCCGAAAATATTGTAAAGTAACAGAATTTAGTTTCTCTTCCTCCTACATCCCTTTCGCTAAACGGAACCCAAATAAAATCAGTTAAGATAACATTTTTAAGGTTTCATATTTAGGACAACCTCAAATGGAATTGTCATATTGATAATTTGAATTCCAAACTAAGCAAAATATGCTATGCATTCCAAATTGTATTTTGCAAATGTATATTCTCATTTACGGTACGGCATTATCTTCTGGGGTCAATCCACTCAGAGCATTCAAACTTTTAGAATTCAAAAGAGAATAGTTCGGATTATACGTAAATCTCACCCCTGAAATTCATGTAAACCTTTATTTAGAGAATTAAATATTCTTCCTCTCCATTGCATGTACATTTCTGAAGTAATCGTGTTTGTTAAGACAGAACTATTAAAATCCCACCCCTGCATTAAAAGAAATAGTCTAGTTCACGAACACAACACTCGTAAAAAGGCTAATATACATCCTCCTGGCGTGTCAACAACTCTTTGCCAAAGTGGTCTTAATCATTCAGGAATAATTTTGTATAATTCCCTTCCCAAAAATAAATTGAATCTCTTTAAATCCGCGGTTAAAAGCTTTTTAATGTGCTATGTTTCTATAATGTGAAAGAATTTACAGATTTTAATAAAAGTTAATGAGAGTTTCATTTGCCTAATAAATATTGTTTTCCACATGTCTTCGGATGATGTAAGTGATGTAAATATCTCTTATACTTTGTCACGCCATTGTTATAGTGCTCTAGATACTGATTAAATTCCTTTTTAATGCATGTTGGTTTTGCTCCCTTTGTTTATTAATAGTTTATTTCTAATTCTACGCAACCTTGGCACGGTTGTGTACATTATCTCTGTAGCCCCATCCCGGCACGGGTTTTCCTCCGGTTTTCCTCCGGATAGTGGCGGATTTTCTTGGGCGGGAATGTCATTAATTTGTTTTAGTAATCTCAACTTTTTACTGCACTAACATCTACAATTAATTTTGAATAATAAATGGATAACAGTAGGTATTTATTAAATAATTTCTTTTGTAAATATTTACTCTGCCACTGCCCACGAGCCCTTGATTGGAATTGATGGGATGGTCCCTTGCTTGTCTCCGGAGAGTAACTTAGTTTAATGCCCCTCGCGTGGTCTTATGCAGTTTTCAACTGCTATTTTGACAAAGTTTATACTTTTATTGCACAGTGAGTTGAATGACTGATTTAGCGCGCTGAAAGTCAAAACTTTTCTTCAAAAGTGTCTGGTAAGTAAACCCACGTAGACTCCGACCTCACTATGGCTCGTTTCTGTGATCCTTAGTCGGCCATAACGAGAAATACTCACGGATCATTCTTTTCATAATAGTCCAAAAATAGACCATCTTAGAATTGGCTGAAAACTTTTACTTCTGTTCAATTCCATGAAAAACTAAGATTGATTTGTTCATTTTATTAGAAAGTCTAGGTCTGCGGTGAACGCAATATCATCATACTTAAATGAATTATAATATTTCTGTACCCTAAGATTTTGAATATTCTATCGTCTATGAGTGAGTTGATGGATATTTCCTCCCATGAGATCGCTCAGGTAGACGTTGCACCAGACTGGCCTGGTTCAACATTGCTAAGTTCTCAATCGCTACACAATATTTTACGGTTAGTCATACTTTTCATTACTTTAAATTACTTTAAAATAATATTGAATAATTAGAGTTTTCAAAGTCTCAAAACCTAATTAATTACTATTCTATGTAAGTTTANATGGTTGGATTCAGCTCGCTGAAAATTCAAACTAATTAATTCAAAAATTGAAAATAATTATCTACAAACGGTTGAAATTAACTCTCTTCGTAGGAGGATGCTTGAGTTTCTTTGCCTATGTTGATACTTTTCACGGGTATTTTTAGTTCACAGAGCCGTTTTCTGACACCCTGCGTCGAGGGATTTTTGATTAGATAATTCAAAGACACGTGAAATTAGAAATATTAGAAACTGGAGAAAATAACTCGATACTCAAAAACATTTCAATTGGTAGAACGTTAATTAATAATAATTAATAATGTATATAATTTATGAAAAAGAGATGGATGAAATATTATTCCTGGCAATGGTCACTGTCATACACACATTTACGATAGTCCGCCGTTTTTAAAAACAATTTAAATGTATTGAAAACAATATAAATGCATTGAAACCCTGCACTGGACGTGGCTTGGAGGGACGTTCAGGACATTGCTGGAACTTATCATTTGTCTCCAATGGATCCTTATCGACGACTCGAACACCGTTGAGATTTTTATGACCAACTGTGAATGGCGCTGAATGGATGCGGTTCCCGTTGACCTAATGTAAGGAATCGCATGTCTGTGTCACACAGGACACACATTTATCTCTTTTCTTCAAGTAAAGTAATTTCATCACATCAAATGAAATCCATTTTAACTTCGAATGAAAGGACTGTTCACCTTTTTATTTTTATAAATTGCATGGTAAATATTAAATTCCGTTTCCTGGTTCTTTTTGTCGCTGACTCAATTCGTGACATTTTTGAGCAACTGACTATTGTATTTCGAAAACTTTACATACAAATGCTTAACGCCAACCATAATTAAACCTACAAAGCTTAATAAAACCCGAATAGATTAATCTTGCCAAAATATTTTATTAATATAATTGTAGCTTATAAGATATTCTTTCAATATTATGAAAAATTTCACGGAATCACGGAGGTGAACTAGTTAAAAGTCGCAACGAAATATTTAAACAATTTTATCAGTCATATCTTAACTCATCGATCTTTTAAAATTAATGAAATATCTAGATGATTTTACTGGATGAACGACAACATGACAAAATAAAGCATTGTAATACAGAAAAAACGCAATTCAAACAAAGATGAAATAAATTAACTTCTGAATGTCATTTCTTACCTAGTCCTATACTAAGTTACGTTGTGTAATATTTTTGGTGAAGATATAATACAGATTGCCGGTTCCAAGTCTAATAACTGCAGGGGGTCACTTTTCCATCGTCTTAGCTACATGAACTGAGACATTGAAGTGAAACAATTTTCTGACCCCGCCGGGAATCGAACCCAGGGTTTACGCGTTCCAAGTGAACACATTGAGCATATATTGTAATGAATAATGAATGTATAGTCAAAATAGCAGTTACATATATTTAAACTTGCGATTTTCAAGTGATTTCGAGAAATTTCTAGGAAACTGAAATAATCATACTTTTATCCCCTCCATATCTCCGTAACCATTGATCGCAGTACAAAAATGTATAATGTACATTAATTTAATATACTACGAAAGTTTAGCTATACCTCTTAGTGTTCGAGATATTTACAAAAATAAAAAGTTGGAAAGTGTAATTTCACCCCTTTTCCACCCCCTGCCACCGAAACCCGACGCTCCATTTGATGTAACATTTTTGCACTAACTAAGAGAAAGGTATAGAACAATTTGGCGTGGGTTAGAACTTTTCTCTTTGAATGTTTGGGTTTTGTCGTTTTTTTGGCCTAATTGTACTACGCTAATAAAGCGGCAAACGCATCCATCGGACACGATGTCTACGGAACATAACGCGCAACAGATTTTCACGTAAGTTACTCAATGGAATTTTAATTTACTCGATCATTCACCGAAAAATGTTTCCGCGGAACTGAAATTTAAGAATTTTAATTCCTGTTATACGACTTGAAATTACACGATTTTTTTCACAAAAACATGTAATCTCGAACAGCATGTTACCAAGAATAAATGATTGGCAGGATATTGTTCTATCAAATTAAAAAAGGGTGAACTTTCAATAGATATTGGCTAAAAAAAGTTAAGCGAAAGCCATTTCACCGATGTAGTCGGCATGGTCAAACTAAAAATACAGGTTGAAATACGTTTCCGCGTAACACTATGCATTTTCATTTTTTAAATCTTATTTTCTTTGTAAAGGAAGTATAGCAGATTGAGAAACGAACTCTTTAAATCAGCGCTTTCCACGTTATGCGACCCGCGAAATTTCTCTTACGGCTCGTGAGTTATACATCAAATTTTTATCAAAAACGTGGAGGGCACAACTTTGTTATAAAGCTATGCTGTCAGAATTAATATTTGAGTTGGCATGTACGTTGATAGAAAATAGAAAATTGTGTTCTGAAATACCACGTCATTACATTACAATATGAAGCATTGTATTATAATCTAATTAAATAAATAATTAAAAGCTTACGACCTTTTACGGACGAATAATATTTTTATATTTTGTGAAGAGATCACAACGTTTAGACGTGGATTTACTTTATCACCTGACGACGGTGTAAGTCCACGTCGTAAAAATATTCACAAAAAATAAAAATTTTATTCGTTCATAAAAGGTCAGAAATATTTAATTAGATTACATAATTGACGTTAATAGTAGTAGAATTGAATTATTTAACAATAAAACAATGAAGGAATATAATTTTTAATTTTTTCAACTTGAACTAATGTAAATTTTGTTGATGAGAAAAATATCGCGTTACTATTTAGTAAATATAAGTTTTATACATTAGTTTTATTCATAGGTAACATTTTGCCAAATCCCATTCCGTGCCGGCCACATCACTCGAAAATGAATTGAAAATGGCCCTCGGGCGAAGATAAGTTGGAAAGTGCTGCTTTGAAGCAAATACATATCTGGTAAAACTTGGAAACAGAAGTCTATGAAGGAGTGTCTCTTACCTGTTGACAAAGGCAAGGGACTCCCGTTTGGATCACTTCGACTGGTCGATTACATCTACCAGCGTACGAGTAATCGCAATAAAGGCCACAATCATCGAGATCTCCCTGACCCGGTAGGAGAGAACCCGCCAGGTAGGCGTAGTCATCGCTTCCTGCGTCGGAGTTTGCCACCAGGTAATCGTCCCCTGCACGACCCAATAACAGAGCTTCCACAGGCAACACTCTTCGTCTGACGAGAGCATTCGGGATCTGTGAGTAGAAGAGAGAAGGTAAGATATTGATGAACGGAGAGGAGATATGATCGAGTGATAATGGAGGAAAAGAGTTAACATAGCGATCATTGGAAGTTTTGTTAAACACGATGGCGATGTAATACAACTGTAAGATTATGTCCTGAGTATATATACAGGGAAAAATAACGAGCATGGTAAAAACCTAACCCCAGCATATTAAAATATGTAAAAGGACACTTTAATACTTGTTTGGCAATATTAGGAACACGGTGTGATGAAGAGTGTACGAGTGATACAGGGTGGATACACCAAAGATTTGTATGGATTTGACAGAAGGAAATTTCTCGATGGAGTTTTGGGAAAACATTTAGTGGATTTTGAAGACAAGAGGACCGAGATAGAGACGAGGGAAAGGCACGAAAAATTTCACAAGTGATATAGCGATACAGAGAATCTCAGTTGGTGGTGATGGTAGGTGATGTTCGCGTCAACTTGGTCTGAGGGGTAACCTTGGCGACATAATTGCAGCTAAAGGAAAATAAATGTAAAATAATTAGGACACTGAACATCATATTGATAGGTTGGTCGAAAATAATAAAAAATACAAAAAGTTAGTAAATGAATGAACAAACAAACTTTTTTTTTCTTAAGTAGTAGTTACAAAATGCATATTACTGTGTGGACTACCAATTAACTTAACGGTTCTTAACAATCGAAATTTGAACATCTGTCGCAATTTGTTGTTGAATTTTGATCCCTTGTATCACTTCCTCAATTCTCCTAGTAAATGTATCACACGCCTTTTTATCTAGTGAAGTGCATTACACGCCTTATTGTCTAGTGTTCTTACTGTACCGGTTTCACCAAGTTCACCAAGTGCGAGTAAAGTGGAGAGTAATCAATCCAGAGTAAATTTACTATTCGTTTTATACTCGTGACATCTAATGACCTCGATGTCGACGAGCCCTAAAGCCTCAAAAAAAAAAAAAAAAAAATTACTCGTGAATAACCTTGGAGCGTTCCACCAAGGTCGTGAACGAATTACTCTGGAGTATTTTACTCTCGATTTGTTACTCCAGAGTATTCCCGTAGAAAATGTTCATATAGTCGTTTCTCAAACATAGTGACGTCACGTAACCAAGCAACGAAATCAACAAACCTGCAAAACAGTTATATTTTCATAACTTCATCACTTGCATGCACTAGTACATCATGACCCATGTTTTTTTCAGGATGAAATATAATAAGTACTACAAATACACTCGCTTATCAAAGGTGTAATCCAAATTATTTTGAATTGCATTCAGTAAAGGAAAATGTCGAGGATTTACTCAGGCGAAACCTTTCGACAAAATCGCGATCGTCTTAAAGAGAGAACCAATCGCTTCTCTCTCTTTCCCACCTCGGTCGACGAGGCGGTGGATACAAAAGATCCTCATCGCTGATGATTCTTGTAAGGCATGCGTTCGCAACCTCAACGACATTTCACACTGTATACACTTTACGTTGTTCCACAGAAAACGTTGGTAATTCGCTAAATTTCGTCTAGTAAATTTATTCTCTTATTTACACTATGCATTCTGGAGTACGGTGTTGGAGAAACGTTGCATAATTTTACTCCAGAGTAAATAGCTTTAACCCAAGAATAAGTCCTTAATCTCATTTGGTGAAACTGGGACTTAGTGTTATATCTCCGTCGAGGAACATTTCCGCACATGTGTTCCTTAATGATTTTTTGTTCCAATTAATGTGCTCTGTCATTCCCCCAATATTTTTTACGTTGCGTTCTGGAACATTCTGTATATTTCTTCCGAGTACATACACGCGGATATGTGATAACTACAGCCAGATGAAAATGACTACGGGTTGGGAATCAAATCCGCAACCTTCTGCTTTGGTCATGTCATCAGGGTGTTGACCATTGTCTTGTACTCTAACCTTTGAATGAAGCGACACTGTCTGAAATTAGTTTTTCCACCGGTTATAGCAGGCTTTGTCCGAATGCCACGGCATGCCCTCTAGAATGCCACGGCATGCCACACCTCCTACGCTACGCCACCCCCACACCAAAGATAAAACATCGCCGCGCTCTCACTCCATTGGTCACATCTCATTACTATTCTTTCGCTGCGAGGACTAAAAGAAATTACTGACACTTACCTCCTCAGAGTCATCGTCGTATCCTAATTGCACGTAAGGCAATGCGAATGGCGATGCAGCCTGACCACATCCCACATTGTCGTAGGTCTGAAACAGAGAAGACTTTAGAACGGTACGCCAAAGTTATCATTGGATTTATGAATGAAAATGAAGGAACCATTGAATTTTTTTCTTCTTCTTGCATATGAAGCTGAATTCAGGTTCTTAAATTTCATATTCTAGTTTCTATTTGTTTAGTAGAAAAAAATAATCCCAAATAAGTTCCTTGTAAATTGACATCTTTTGAGGATATGATTTTGAATCGACGTGACGGACGAAGGCAAAGGCCAAAACTGTTTCGCCCTATGTGCGAGTGAATTTTGTGTGTTTCTTTTTCTACTTTTTATTATCTGTTAACGTTTTAATTTCTGTATAGTATTATTTTCAAGATTCCTTTAAGATTGAATCAACATGTATTTGCAAAGGATAATTTGCCGAATAGTTTTCCTTATACAACTGGCATGCTATAATAATGTACATTACACCAAATTATATCATTTTCTTGAAACAACGAATCCTTTAACTGCACGATATATGACAATACACTGTATTCTTCTTGTAGTTCATTTTGGTTTTTGGTTACATGACCGACTTATCTGTTTACATTGTTATTACATGGGTCCCTTCCAAATTTTCTTTTTTTTCGTTCTTTTAAAAATATCACGTCCGCGTCTCTACAACTACCTTCCCAAAGCAATAAATTTCAATAACGTTTTGCTTCATTGATTCAAATTATTATGAAAAAGTGTCAAAAATTAATAATATTTTACAGCTACTTTTTGACGATAACATATTGACATCTACGAGTTTCCAAATTTCCAATGCTCCATATCCCAGCCCCCCCCCCCC
>NNCF01128546.1:965320-983994 GCA_002313205.1 Laupala kohalensis | reverse complement strand
CCCCCGATTTTAATAAATCAAGAACCATTACTCTCGTATCGTGCACATTAATAATGATACTTACGAGATAAATTTAAGAGATTAGTTTTTTAGGGAAATATGTTAATAATGATAAGTAATAATAATAATTATATATAATAATAATAATGAATTATTTGAAGATCGCTTTTCCAAGTATGTTCCATTTTTACAACTTCTGTGGGATCATCTTATTCAAAAGTCTTTGTGTAATCTGTACTAAACAATGTATAAAAATATTTGCTTTGCATAAATGTTTCATTGCAAAAGGTATGAAATGAAGAGAGATGGCCATATCACGCATATATTTCCAAAAGCTTTGTAAAATTCACGGAGAAAATAATAGAGGATGAGATCCTCTTAACTGTGTATTTCTTCGCGATAAGATAAGTTTTTCATATGATTGGAGTTAATGTTCGTTTTTAGTCGATTTTCAAATCTGGTAAGTTGTGAAACATTTGCAAATTTTGAAACAAAAATTGCTCAGTTTTTAATGTACTTTGAAGTATCTTAATTTTTCTTCTTTCAAAAATCCTCATTTTTGTAAATTAAAATAAATTCAAGATGGCGTAATGAAGTGGTGAAAATATACCATTATTTAAATTATAATAAAAATGAATGCTAAATCCATATATGCACCCAATCTTGCTCTGTGCTTGACGTATTCTGAATTTTGTGATATTACTTTTCCATAAATGACTTTTATGCACAAAAATAAGGTTAGATTAGAGTTTATCGAAAGTTGATTATGCTCAGATTCGTTCCATACTCTCCAGTTAGTAAAATTAATGTCCACTTTCTAGTTTAAATATTTTCAGTTTCATCATAAAGATTTCCACATTCTTATGTCAAATATTCGTAAGGTATATTTTGTATTGGACGGTGTCTTTTACATGTCTTTAAATTTCGATTTCATCTAAACTTAGTACTTTTTATAGGTATAACTCATTTTTCTACAGGTCATACAATCTAATTAGCGAGAAAAATTATTTGTCATCGGTTTCAGAAACGTCATCGAATTCACAGATAATTAGAAACAGAGAATGATGGAGTGAGATAAATCATAGAAAAGAACTTACCACGTAAGATGGGGTATAAGGCACTCCTGTGCTGCCACATGAACCTAGAGCATCACTCTGAAAAAGAAATATCATAATAAGTTGACCAGAAATCCGCAAATCCAATTATATTTAAACTCCTCCATAACTGCATCGATTTGGAAGCAATCTTCAATGGGGCTATGGGCAAAATTAGACTTGTATTCCATGTCGACGTGTGTTTGCCAAACTTTACCATACATTCTTTAATGGTATTATTTGACGAAATAAATTAAAAATCAGAAACTTGTGGATAAAGTGGAGAGATTTTGTCGGGTCATAATAAATGTCTCGGCTGATTGAATGAGAAACATTTCATGAGAGTTAACAATATCATTTTCGACAGGTCTAAGATAATTTCCGAAATTTTAAGCATTTATGGTCCGAAAATCGACAAGATACCATATATTTGGAGGTGTAATCGAAATTATTAAGCAAGGGACCATTTCACCTCTAGAATGTATGTAAAACTGAGAATTATCAGGAGCACTACACTCAGCATAACTATATCACTATCTCGCACCAAATCGAGCATGTACAACATGTTCAACAAAACGACGAAGAAATTTGTGAATTTTTGAAAATTAAAAAAATCTGTCTCTCATTAAAAATCTCTTATTTATATATCTTAATTATGAAACATCTTTGGTAATGACTACGTTTTAATTTGTTCAATATCCGGAAAATATTTCGAATTTTTTTAGGCGTCCATTAATATCACGGCCTTTACGTCATGTTTTCTATTTTTATAAGCAACAGTAGTGTTTTATTTTATTTTTTATTTTGCTTCATTCCGACTATAAAAATGTAAATGTTTTTGTTTGGGTTTAATTTTAGGAATTAAAATATTTCTTTAACGAACAAGTAATTAGAAAAAAAATAATGAAGTTGAACGTGAAACATTGTTTTTTATAATTGCTGTTATTTGTAGACTGTGGCGTACGGACGGTTGGAATGGAAAACCTTGATACGTAAGGAAACACTTTTGTTCCAAACATCCGATTCAACCGCGAGTGTAACCTGCGCCAACATACCTGAAGTGCGAGCAACGCACACGTGACCGTCAGCGCCACTGGGGTTGTGGGTCGCGCCATGACACCTGAGGCGCCCTCCCATACCCGCGGTTTTTATACTCCATTCCCTCTCCACCCTTACTGTCATCTCCCTCCCCTGCCCCTCACTGGCTGGTATGGTAATAGCTTTGTAAACGAACGTGCGTTGCGATGAATTCTCGCACTTCGTATGCTGTAGTGGGAGGTACTGTTTAGGTACCAGCGACATATTTAATGGACTTCGGAACTCAGTTCAGCACTAATCTTGATAAATTACTTGACTTCAGGTGCATATTATTACTATTTATGGAGAGTCATTCAGAAAGTACGTTGCTGGTCAGATACAGTTTCATTCGTTGCACGTGAGAGAATGATAAAATTGGAAGTGGGAAAGAAAGGGGTGCGGATACAGATGAAAAATACACGTGTATGAAATATTTTGATGCTACGTTTCATTTGATTGAATACACGAATAATAGTTTGGTATTTTACATGCGTCCATTAATATCACCACATTAATGTCATGTTTTTTTAGTTTTTTTTGTAAGCAATAGTAATATTTAATTTTTATATTTATTTTGCTACATTCCTACATTGCTACAGGAGGGGTGAAGAATATCAATACCTCACAAAAGTGGGATGAGGATATTTCTACACGTATTTTGTTTATATGTGTCTCCACTATAGACTCTAATTGCGCTAGTATTCGAACAATGATATTTCTCTGACATAATTTCTATTGCTGTATATCACGGTCAGCTGCAACTTAAGCTAATATTCAAGACTTTGCGTTCCCTGAAAATCACTCCTCCCCCCACACACACACCAAAAAAAGAAGGAAAAATTATAGCAATTCCTTTTGACACCACTAGAAGAATTGAACTATAATAAATGAGATACCGCAACGGAGTTGTTAAAAAGAATGTCCGAAGAAAAACAATTAAAAAATTGTAAAATTATTGAACTTGGATGTAAATCAGTAACTTACTCATTTTTACACACGCTGCACGAAATCAACAAAATACATGTAACGCGTGCTCGAATGTCTGTGGAATTTCTTCTCACTGTAACCTCCTGAAAAACAGACAAAAACAAAACAAAAAACTTGTCAGACGCTGTATCATTTGGGACTGAGATCATTGACCTCTGGTTGCAATCGTTCTTCGGTTTCAAACGAAGACAACGAGTGCTAACAAATCACAACGTTAGAAGACGCACAGCGTAAAATGTTCGTCAGAAAAGTGTTTTTATTTCACGCTTTTGTTTTATTCCTAGTAATTTATTTAAGACGAAGCCCGCACTCCAAGTTAGTCGAATTACTGAGAAATATCTAAAAATAGTTTTCTTAATTCTTATTCTAATTGTTATAAAACGCAACAATATTAATAATAATGATGAAAAACATGGTTTTATTTCTATCTGTCAGTTAATAATGCAACATAAACAATATTCAGGACCTCGCTGCTTGACTCCTTTGAAATGCACGAGAGCATGTGGGAAGATGGCGACCGAGCGAAACGGTTTCGTGATTTAAGCCTCATCTCACCTCAAAGGAAAAAGTGCAATATCTTTCTCAGATGTTCGGTGACCTAACGATAAAAGTGATGTGAAAAATACTACGGAAAATTTACTACAAATGAAAGTAAATTTCCATGACTTTAGTGATTTAAAAGTTGGTCTTATTTTGTAAATAATTGTTTTCTCCATAAAACTCAGTGTATCCAGATTAGCTATGATGCTGAAATTTGACGTAATAAATCAGCTTTTTCTAGTAAACATGAAAAAATTAGAAGTAATACACATAAAACAACATACGGTCCACAATTTAACCTCAACTCACTTTGCGCGATGTTTCTGCCATACTTTGACAACATATAACTATAGAACTGTAATCACTAGTAATTTATAATTTCAAATTTCAGCATCATAGCTAATCTGGATGAGCTACGAGAAAGCGTGAAACTTTGCAGAATCTTCGCAGCCGACGAGACGTTGTCAGTAGGACCTCCATAGAGAAGGCTGTGCTGCCTCTAACATTTGAGATCAGGAGATAAAACTTCACAGAACGTCCTTAAAAACACATATTTACAGCTACACAAAATTTCAGCAAAATTGAAGATGGTCGCGTGGGGATGATTTTCAAAACTAGGCCACTCGACATGGAATGTCCCTAATGTAAGTGAGAGTTCATACGTACTTTTTACTGATTTCTAGCGAGATGTATATCAACAATAAAAGTTTGACCACTAATTCAAAGAAAATGTGTCCAACTCTTTTGTTTGCAATTCATATAATTAATAAGTAGAAATACAACTTTTTACACAAAAATTAATGTTTGCTGTCCATTTCCCCGATAGGTGTTTTGCTTAGTCTTTTGCGTACTTCAATAATAAACTTGATTTAGAATTGAAACTAAGGAAACAATTTTACGTTTACCAGAATGGAAAATATTAAAATATTGAACCTTTATCCACTCACGTGAAGAAACATTTGGAAACAAAACATCCATAACAAAAACACACATAGTTGCTTGTGTTCTTTAAACAACCGCATAACATTTTGTCGAGTAAAGTGTTTGTGCACGTTTGCAAGTGAGTGTGGTCAAGCAAGATTTGCAGTCAAATTTATCCTAATTAAAAAAAAACACAGATTAAATTATACAAGAAACTTACTTCCTGGAACATGTTCCCTTCTATTTACAAAATATACAAAACTCTTTTTTAGAAAACAATAATAAGAGAGTTTAGGAATGCCATACGAATCCAAGAACGTGCTTTTGTCTTAAGAAAAATATCTCAACAGCTCCGGAGAGGTCCCTGGGAACTCCGGGAATGCGATAAACAAAGCGAGAAAAACACTAATGAAAAATAATTTATAAGTTCTATGACTATTAACGTCCATTATATTATCACACAAAATTTAAAATCTCTTCCTCCTCCATCACTTTCGATAAATGGAAACCAAATAAAAACTGTCAAGTTAACCAAGTTTTTAGGACTCCATACTCAGGGCAACCTCAAATGGAATTGTCACATTGATCACCTGAATTCCAAACTAAGTCAATTGTGCTATGCTTTCCGAATTCTAGTCAACGTCGTAAGTCAATACGTCTGTCGCTGCGTGTATTTTGCGAATGTTTATTCTCCTTTACGATAAGGCTAAAAGGTTTTTCAACGATACACTCTCTCTCCAAATTTAAATAATTTCTCCCCCAACAAATGAAAATAAAATTAATAAATAGTCTCGTTATAAAATTAATATCTAGATTATTGTGATGTAGTTTTCTGCGACCTAGGTTCAGGTTTAGCAAACCATCTTCAGGTAGCCCAAAACGCCTGCATGAGATTCGTGTACTGAAGTTCTTTGACCACGTGTCACCCCACTATGAACAACTAGTCTGGCCTCGGTTTCATGAAAGACGAAAATTGCATAAGCTCTGTGTCCTTTACCGTATTCTCTCAACGGCTGAACCCTCGTATCTCTTCTCTTTCTTCGCTAATATCTCTTCTCATCATTGCTGCAATACTCGTGCACAAGGTGGTACCTCGCTTGTCCTTCCTGTTCACAGAACTTCGATTTTCACTCACTCTTTTCCCGTTTCAGTAGCCCGAGAGAGGAATCTGTTACATGAGAGCGTCAGATCATTATCGAGTCCTAGGACGTTCGGAGAGGCTCGTGCCAAAGTATATCTTTCTAACTAAAATCATCATTTTCAGTGTGATTCCGTTTTTTCTATGTTTTTACGTATTTTAATTTTATTTTATGTATTATGTATGATTATTTTTGTCTCTTATCTTATTTTATTGTATTTTTATGTTTATATTTTTTTCATTGTATTGATATGTATGTACATGATTGTTGGGTGGGTGTAAGACAGGACCTAATGGCCGTAACCCAGACAACCAAAATAAAACATTATTATATTTTGGGGCCAATCCGCTCAGAACATACAAACTTTTAGAACCCAAAAGAGGGTAGTTCGTATTATCACTAAATTTCACCCCTGAAATTAATATAAAACTATTTGGATAATTAAATATTCTTCCTCTCCCATGCACATACATTTATGAAGTAGTCGTGTTTATTAAGACAGAATAATTGAAATCCCAACCGTGCTTTAGAAGAAACAGTCTAGTTCACGAGTACAAAGGCTAATATTCATCGTCCTGTCGTGTCAATCATTCTTCGTCAACCACAACAACTAAAAGGCCCATATCCTTCAGGAATAATTTTGTACAATTCCCTTCCAAAATACAAAAAAGATATTAAAAAATTGAATCCCTTCAAATCCGCTGTTAAAAATTTTCTAATGTTCTATTGCTTCTATAATGTGATTGATTTAACCCCAGCGGTGGCGCAGGTGGTAGTGTTGTCGCTCATCACCAAGATGCCGGGTTCGATTCCCGACGGGGCCAGAAAATTTGTAGCGTTTCACATTAATGTCCCAGTTCATATAGCTGTGACTACTGAAAAGCGAATCTTCCTTCCTATATCCAGCTCCTCCTAGTATCAATAACTCTTAACTATTACTAACTTCTTCCACTAACCGGCCCACCTACTAACACTGACCTACCACCCAACTCCTACATCCTATCGCTCCATGTAGATAAGCTTCAATAGCACTAAGCTACATTTCCCATTTACAAATACCACAATTTACTGATTTTAACAAAAGACGTTACCGATGAATATTGTTGCATGATAGCGGACGGTGTAAGTAGTAGAGTAATTTAGTTTATTATCCCCCATACACAGCGGTCATAACAGTTTGCAACTGCTTTCTTGCTAATGAAGTTTTTTTATTTATTTAAAACAATCAGTGGAACGAAGTGTGGTTCGTAACATCACATCGTATTAATATCAAACAACCGAAGGATATCAGGAACGATATTTATAAAAAAATACTCTCGGGAGTTTGAATTGATGCACTGGCAAAGTAAAGCTATCTGGTATTTACAATACAATACGTAATTTCATGTGTAACTTCTACTTTTTTGTAAACACATTTTGTGTTTATTTACGTTTAATATATTGTCCAATTGTTCTGTTATGTTTCTTGTTATGAATTGTATCAACTGACGACGACTTCAACAACGTTGTGTTCTTCAAAGCACAAAATAAATGTTATTCGTCCATAATAATGTCGTTAGTCTAAAATTATTTCATAATTTACAAGATCTTAATAAAATCATCTCAGGCAATAATAAAAGTATTGTCGTGTAGATACTCCTCTGTTATTTACAACTTATAAGACTATTTGATTACCTACTTCTTCACCAGTACAAGAAACAATTAATCAAATCAATGGTCTTGGTGACTCAGAAATTGGTGAATCGTTTCAAGGTCGGTGTTTTCTTGTTATTGTGAGATTTCTTATGAAACTTCCATCCGATACTCAGTTAAGTGAATGGCATATAGGAACTTGCTTATTTTTCGTCTCTTGACGCACATATTACTTTACCATTTAAGAATTAACGAGAGTTCGCTATTCCATACACAACTTTCATGTAAAGAACATTACCTCTCTAACTTCTTTTTCATCCGCATACTAAAGATCTTAATTAAAATAATTGCAGGGCTAAACCCTCGACTTTTCACTTCTTCTTTACGTTATTTTTGTAATTCTAGAACTCTTCAATATATGTGTTCGAAATATATTAAACCGGTAAAAAACATTTATTGTAACTGGTAAAGAATTGATGAAACAATTTTTATTAGCTCTTAATAATATTACATATTGTATTTTTCATTTATTTTATCGACTCGCTGGCGGCTTCAGCATTTGGCGTACCTCCATGCTCGCTTATCACACCGTATCACCCTAACCATGCGCCAAGCGTGGTTTTCTCCAGGGCATCGACAGTAACGTATCGTTTCTTTAAATTTATTTTCACTTTGTTGTATTGAAACTACATTTCGCGTAGGTATAATCTTTACGTTGTATCCCTACGCATCATGATAAATACCTCAACGTTTTCCTAAGACTATCTAAATACACCGTTTTCAAAAAAGAGGATATGTCCATGTTATTTTATTTTTATTTTTATTATTGTTATATCTGAATTATATTTATTTATTTCGTATCAGTTTTGTATTGTGTCATGTTGAATAAAATTTTATTATATTTTCAGGATATTGTTTATTTTTTGTTATTTATCTATGCATATTTAGATTTTGGTAGAATGGTGGAAGAAGTTAGCCATTTTATAATAGCCGAGCCAATTTTACAAATAAAAATTCAAATAAAGAAAAAGAACCAAGATGTTGAATAGGTGAAACTGACTGGCATCGGGAGTGAATTTGAAAACAGTTACACGAAAGGGAACAAACCCGTCGTCGTTGACAACCTGTCGCAAACTATTAAAGTATATGAACAAGTATAGTCTAGGACATAGAGTATCTCGCAGAAAAACAAACACAGAATATTATTTCAGGAATTTAGTGTCTTCACGTAAACAATATCGCCCATACCGTCCGCTGGTAATTGTTCCGATACCGAGCTAAGTTGAAGGTTAACCGATGTATCTAAAAATATTTAATATTTTTTAAGTATTTCATTTAATTCAAATGTCTTTATTTTATTTATTCATGTAAACCAAATATTGACTTTCATATACTTATTTTCTAATGGTAATAAAAATACTTAAATTATCCTACTCGGATATGAAACCGCGTTAGATAAGTATTTCGGCCCAGAACACCTCAAAATCGCTCATTGTTTTCTGGTAAAGAAAGGAAAAATATATGTTATTACAATTATTCTAGAATTTTAGTGATAATATTAAACAATTTATGTAAGAAAATTTTAATCAGGAACAAAAGTCTTTTAAACCCGTTTTGCTTCGTTCAAATAACTGTTTATTCTTCAAATTTTCAATAATTGAACCATTAACGTAATGATAAGGGTCTCTTTTCTTTCTATTAGTAATTCTTTCTACATACTTTATTTAAATTAATCTCTTAACCATTCAAAGTTAGATTTGAGCGAAAAATGAATAATGCTAGGGACACTGTTCCTCGACTCGGGTTATGAAGATTGAAAACAAGTGCATCAAACATTACATTATATATTACCGAAATAAAAAGTAAAGAATATTTCTATCTAACAATAATAAAAAATATTCAATCCAATTATAAGGTATACAGAGATGGAAAAATTCTTTTAACAAAGTTCAAAGCTTTATTACTCATTCCTTTACCCTTCCTCCTTATTACGTTTTTTTATAACTTAACTTTGCACGAGTCAATTTTTTTATATGAGCAGGTTTAATTTATCCAATATAATAATAGCGTAAGATAAAGAAATAACAAGAGAATTTGAAGAACAAATATTTGAACTTTCTCTCATTTTATTGGTCGCAAGACTACAATATATATTTGTATTCTCACTTTTTCTATTCTTTTCACGTATATGGCCACAGAACTGCTTTGATGTAAAAGATCTGAAGCTTGAAATATCTGCACTGTCTCTCCAAAAATTTCTTCGCATGTAACTACTATTAGGCATTCACTTCGTAAGAGATCAAGATGTTTCTGTTGATTTCCTTTGTAACCTTTTTAAATATACTGCAAACTTACGATAAATAAATAAATTTACAGTAAAAAAAATCAGTTACAAACTGCTTATGACCACGTGGAGGACAATAAACTAATTTACTCTCCTGCAGCATGCAAGGGACCATCCCATCAACTCCGATCTAGTGTCCTAAGGCAGAGGCGGATTTAATATTTCAGCACATTACTAAGATCAGAATGAAAACAGTTAGCTATGTGTTATAACACCAACAGAATATCAACAAATTTTTATTTAACTAAACACAAATGTAACTAGAGACAGTCGACTATCAGAACACACGCCTATTGTCACAATCCGTACCAGGAGAAATTTCAGTGTTTCAACAAGAATTTTTATTCTATATTTCGAAGACTTAAAATAATATTAGTATTTTTCATTTATTTTTTGGTTTACCTTTAAAAATTCATTGAAATACCTTCCCACACAAACACACTTCTCATTCAAATATCCAAATATACGTGAGCGACTCAGGACCATAAGGTTTTCGTTAAAACCTTCTGTGAGAATCTGAAGATATCGTTTATTTGATAAGAATTCGATTTTTACAGGAAAACTCATTAAATACATGTGATTTAATCGCACGGGAAATTAAATGAACCTAACATTCTGCATGATAATATTATCGTTTACTTTTATGTAGCATAACTATTTTAATATGTCGGATACTACGTTCTCCCATCTGCTAGTTGTAAACAAGTTTCACCCGCAGATTTAGCATTGAAGGAATATAGTATTAAACAAAGTAAAGAGAACATCAGAAGTGTATGATAGTGACAATCCCCTACGAATATTGTTTACACCAGTCAGTGGCGGATCCAAGGGGGGACCACAGGGGTCACGTGTCCCTCCCAAACAACGAGATAGTAACAGAAGGAAGTTTTTTCTTCGAAAAAAAAATTCAATACACTTATTGAAAGCGACTAGACTAATAAAATATGTGTAAAACGACGACTTCATAGGACAAACATGTGACTTTGGTTTTATAGATTTCCACTGCAACATGGGAACATGAGCATTGGGTTTCGATATTTCACCGTTTGTGGTATACTCACTCTCCAGCGAAATTCCGAGCCACTCATCTAATAGAAAATTACCTCGATAAAATGAACAATAGAAAGATAATCGAAAAAATGTACGTCATAAATTAAATAAAATAAATAATTTGTAATTGGAATAATGGTATTTTATTAATACAATAAATTAATAGTTGAAGGGTTTCTTGGCGTTCTTTTAAAATGTGTCATAATAACATTGTACGATTCATGAATGGTAGGAAAACTTTTTCTTCATGGGCCCCTCCCAAAATCAAATCCTGCATCCGCCCCTGACACCAGCATGACCAGATTCGCCAGCGCTGTCAATGTTTAGAGATCCTAGTAGTGAAGTAGCAGCCAATGAGCTTCTTTTCTTATTGTTGTTACGTCGGAAAGATGAAAGACGAAATAATATGAAATCTCTGACACATATTTTAATGCTCTAAAGTACTATAGTTCATTTGCGTGATTTGGTCCGTCTGGTTACGCAGAAGGGAACTAACAAATTCTGGGACACTAGTGTGTTAATAAATACTAGATCAACCCATGCGATGGAATCACACGAAAAATTGAATCTAACCTGTATTCTGTGGGGAAATATGAACGTTGACCTTTATGTAGCAACTCTATTTTATTCACCTGAGTAATACGGCAGACACTTTCCCCGTATCTTCTATTGGTATACAAGTTTCACTCGATTTCATATTTCGCATTAACAATTCGAACAGGACATCAGAAGAATTATAAATAGTACATGATATTATACAATGGATCATTACGTGACTCGCGTATAATTTTCTTCGAATTTGTTAATTACTTACCAGATGTGGCAGTGATTCATTTGCCTGGAAGCAAGAAGTCTATTTACATCATTTTAAAATCAATGAGTCAAGAAGCGTCTTTTCTTGATGTAATTTTAAATGCTGTTATCTGGGAAAGGGAAAGGCGAAATATGAGAAAGTGGGGAGTCGTCAGCGCACCTATTAATGCTCTAAAATGCCATTTGACACCATTTAAATGATTTACTCCGTCCGACGGAAACCAACGAAAATGAACGAAAATCTAGGGGACATTTGCGTATTAATGCATATGATTATGTGATGTCACTAATGTATATATATTCTCTCACGGCTGGGCATAAGTGGGTGATAAAAGTAACATTCCTAGATCGAACCATTAAATAACTTGCTCGCCGAACCAATACGTGAGAAATGATTTCGTATTTCCTTATTATCATTTTTCCCGGCTTTTGCGTGACCTCTCGTCCAACGACCTTGCTGTCTCAGCGTTCTACACTCTCTTCCGCAATTTCTCGTAATTGCTTTTCTTTCTTGTTGTCGTATCCCGCTCGCGTGTTTGTTCGTTTGTTTGTTTGTTTTCGTCTATGTTGTCCGCAGCGCAGTCCGCCTGTGTTTAAGCCGTTTTGCTCCGCCAGGAACCTTGTCCACTCCTGCTGAACTGGCGCATTCTCTTCCGTGCTTGTTCGTTACCGCACGGTTTGCCCTCTCACTTCAACGCCGAGCATATGTTATGTCGTTATAAGCTAAATACCAGCATTCACGGCGTCGCTAGGATATTCTAGGCGGTCAATTTTACTTAGATAAAACAATTTATTTTATTTATTTAGCAAACGAGTCGTACAAACATAGTTGCAGTCGTCATAACACGAAAATGAATTCATGTTGTGAAAATATTTACAAGGGAGTTTAAAACGATTAAATGTAGGATAATACACTGTTATTTTATGTGCAAGTTTGTGGCCATTTCATTCAATGAGGATATTTCAACAAAATAACATTCGTGAGATATTTGTTATAAGAATGTACACTATGGCACAGGAAAAGGACCAGACTGGCAACAACTTAGGATGAATAGCACTTCAAATATTTCTTGCACGTGTTTTTTTTATTATTTTTATGTGCATTTGTTGATTACTAAGCAATTATAAAACTCCCATATTGTATAATCGAGACTGAAATATCACTTCAGTATTCACATGTCGGGCAGATAAACTTAGATAAGACTATTTTCTAGTGATTTGATGCAATACGAATAATGATTCTCTTCCCAGAGTGTCTCAGCACCTTCTCTCTTTCAGAATGATAATTTACCACACTGATCTTGAGTACATTAATACGATTTATTAAAATGTGCTTATTTCTGCTTTTGAGATGACTGGGAATGGTTAATAAGTCGACAGGGATAAGTCGAAATGGGACAAAGACCCACACACTATACGGAAAATGTTCAAATGTGGACCTTTGCCCCAATATATGAGTTGTTCTCTCTCGATTTATTTTCACTAATTTCCTTCAACGTTTCCAATTGGTAATAGGTAATTATTAATCGTGGATAAGTATTTTGAAGTAGTTATGAATACAATAGTAGTTGTGAACTTATCTGCCTAATCTCGATACGTTTCACTTCTTAACTGAATTAATTACTAATTAAGTTTCTAATATATTTGATAAGGCAAAGATTCGAAAAAAAACATGTTTTCAAAACTTGGAAAATATGAAGTAATAGTTAAGCGTACTTTTTTCTTGTGCGTAGGAATGGTAGAAGGGAATATAATTTATTAATTTTCTGTTTTATTTGAGCTCTTCAACAATTTTCATGCCTAATATGTGTGAAAAACTGGGAAGTGCACCTATTTGCCCTACGTTATACTAAAGTGTTGAAGTATTTTCTTGCTCCTTCAATTCATTACCGGCGTACCTAGCTTGTATCTCATTTAACTGAACCGGTTCATAATACTTTGGAAGAATGAGAATCCTAATGTCGGCGGATTGTTATATGTCTCTATTGTGTTTAATTTACATTTAAGAGGTCTCACAAAGACCACAAAGTTGGTTGAAACATAGAAAAAAATTCTTGGCCACAATATTGATATATTTTGAGTGATAAAAAATGTAAAAAACTACGAAATCTTGTAAAGTGTTTGCGAATATAATACTATTTTGTGTCCGGAACGACCATGTTGAGAACGGAGTAGTCACTAAAAGTGACTAAAAGAAATGAAAAATAAAACTTTTAGGTACATTACAGAAATATAATTATGATTTTTCCTCATTACATATCGTGACTATAATATTATAATGTTCCTTTAAATTTTGGATATAAATTTCACTCCTTCTAATATGGTAAACAGAAAATTTCACCCGTTTGTCTGTCATAGAATAGTCAATAGCATTCCCAGTGTAATGGTAATACATAATCTTATAATTCGAAGTGAGCAATTGGAAACCAAAATATACTGAACCTGGAAAATTTAAAAGTTCTCATTTTGACTTTTTCTTGTGTATTTTCAGTAGTTGAATCCAAATTTTTGTCCACAGCGCAGTCGGTCTTTGTTTAAGCCATTTTGCTCCACCAGGAATCCACCAAGTTTGTATAAGGATATGTTTGACGCATAACTAAGCGTTTTGAATAAATTTATAAGAAAGTGCCATTAATTAGTTTTTTCGAATTTGTTCGTTTCTATCGGATTTGGAGCAAATTGATAGTACTATCTGAGTACTAATTGAGAGTAGACAGATAACTTTTTTCCTTATTAATTTTGTTGCGACACTTAATAACTGTTATAAAACGTTTCATCTTATACGAATATTACGATACGCACGTATCAAACATTTGTCAAAATCACAAGGAGGAAAATCTACGGAGATCCAAGAGACTATAAGCTGATACGGCAGACATCTTTCTCCAATGTCAACGGTTCTGCATGCACTTCAAGGTACAAGATGAAATCGGGAAAAGTATCGTAATACCTCTCTATTTTTCCGAAAATTTTTTGCGGGGGCGCAAATTTCAAAATTATGAAAAATATTTTTTAAATTTTATTCCTAAATTGTACAGAAAAATTCAAATTTTTTCAAATATATCTAGTCCAAATGGGGTACATATTATGGATAGTTTCCCAATGAATTTGTCAATCCTTACTACTTCAAACTGTTTGGTGAAAGATACCGACAATTGTGCTGTCGCTTCGCGTTCCTACGATAGTGACGTTATTCTCGAAATTTTTGAGAAATGATATTACATTGAAACATAAAAGTTGGACTGAACGAGGATGCGAAGCCGGGATCTTCAGCTTAGCGCGCTGACACGTTTCCAACTGCACCACCCTTAACTTCTAGACCCATCCAGATTCTGGGTTCGAATTCCGGTCACGTCTCCTAGTTTCATTCAATATAACATCATTAATATGTTACCTTGCGGTGAGGTTAACCGCTATTTAAGGGATTATACGTGTTTTTGAGCAAGTTCTTTGAACACATCTTTATCTTGCGATCTGAAGTCGACGGATTTGTCTAAATTTAATAATAGTTGGTATACGATTCACATTAATAGTGATAGACTGAATGATCAGTTAAGAAATGGAAAGATGAGTCGAAATATGGGACCTAGAAACTGGCGATTATGGGACTTCTACTTTTTTGAATTGGTGACTTTTACGCTGCATTTAAAGGCTCATTTAGTTCGTTTCCTGATATTTAATCCTATATCGTATCGATCTCACGAAGAACATAAGTGAGTGAGATTCTTCATCAATTCTACTGCAATTAACGTCCATTATATTCTAATTAAATAAATAATGAAAGACTTGCTACCTTTTATGGACAAACAATATATATTTTATGATACGAACTCACAACGTTTCGACTTCGATTGAAGTCGTCGTCAGGTGATTCAAATTATAACAAATTATAACAAGAGCCATGACAATTGAATATGATATTAAACATAAATATGTTTTTAAAAAAGCAGAAACTACGCAGACATGTAATAATATTGTTTTGTATATACCTGATAGCTTTTCAGTTTTTGTGAGTAAATTCAAACTCCCGTGTCTATTTTTTATTAATACCATTTCTGATTTACAACGTAATAATTAACTTCTTTATCCAAAATTAATGTATTTTCCCAATCCATCAAGGGGTCATTATTAATGCAATATGAGGTAACTACACTTTGTTCATTTTATTTTGAATTTCGTTTGTGCTCCGTAGTATTTCTAGTCTTTGTTTGACCTACGTTACAACCTTTGCATTTTATTTTGTATTCTACATTGTCAGTATTCAAGTGATCCTTCTATCTTTCCCTTTCGTTATCAAATTATTTATTTTATTTTTAAATGTTGAAATCAATTTCATATTCTCAGACTTTAGTAATCTATGAAGTGAAGGAGTTATAAACTTGTTATAAGGAAACACTGCATAAAATGAAATATATAAAAGGTTGTAAGTATTTAGTAATTTATTTAATTCGTCATCAGTGTTCCAAAAGGAACGCATTACTGCTGAAGATCCCTTTCTGGGAGGTGCAAAAATTGGAGGGAATTTAAAATATCCTCTATCCTTGGAGATCCATTTTTTCGTAGATAAATGAAGGCATTCCATTTTTAATAGGAGACAAACGTTAGTTGGATCTAGCCCAGCTAAAAATACTTAGTTAGCTTTTTAATGCCGTGTATGTAGCCAATTCAATGATAGTAGGAGTCTCATATTCTTGAGTTTTGAGTGATATTTTAGCTCATTTTTTCTTCCCTTAACTGATCTTACAAATAACAAATCAGTATTATTGAGTACAGTACTTTAAAATGGGAGATTTCTTTATCTTTTGCCAAGAAGTTTGTTGAAGATGAAAGGATGGTACGTTACAAACATTTGGAAATTATCCATAATATGTACCCCATTTGGATCAGATGTACATTTGTAACCGTTAAAATTTGTTGAACAATTTGGGAACAAAATGACAAATAATTAATTTTTTTTTATAATTTTTAGAACAGGTGTACCAGCAAAAAGTTTCGAGGGGATAAGAAAATACTCAGCATCATATTGCTGTCCGATACGTGTTATCTTGCCATTTGAACTGCAGGCAGCACCGTTGATATTGGAGAGAAATGAATGTGATAAGTATCATCTTATAGTGTCGTATATGTACGTTCGTTTTTAAATGTGTTTATGCCGTGAACCGATGTGCAGACGCGTCTTATTTTATACTTGCTCGCAGTGCAAGAGCGCATAGCAAAATTGGTGCTTTTTGCCAATGCAAAATTTTTGCCAATGCACGATCTAGTCAGTTTAATATGCATAAAAACTAAAAATTGTGAAGAAATACATTATTCGATTTCTTGTCTACTTTTATAACATAAAGTAGAAAAATAGTGTTGCTCCAAAACCACTAAAAACTATATTTTGAAGGAAAAAAACTAATTTTTGGTACATTTTTATCGAATTTCTGCAAAGTGCTGAGTTGTGTTGCAGAGAATAAGCAAGTTTAAAATACAATTTCAGCGACCGAAGATAAATTAGAATAAAATACAAAATTCTAAATTTTCGTGTTAAAGTTCACTTTAGTCTGTAATAACTGGAATGATGTAACAGATTTCGTAAATACACGTTGTATTGCAGTGCTATATAATTTAGCACTCAAAATTTCAACACATTCGACGCTGTCTTTGAACAACAAATCTCTTTAATACTCTTGGGTATTATACCCTGTTGTCACAGTTATTATCAGCGAATTGATAATGAATAGAGTTCCATTTCTGTTTTGTAAAACATGGGAATTTGTATCGAGTAGCTACTAAACAATGTACAATTAACTGAACGAGAACAATACACTCGAAAGAACCGTTAATTGTATTTACTATCAGAAAGGTTGATGGGTTTTGTTCACTAAATTTTCAAAAGTAAATATTACTACATATTTCTATACATTCCATTGTATCCTTTGTAACCCTTTACTCCTTAATTAGTCCTCATAATAACAGTACACACATAACAGATAAAGCGATGTTAGAGAAACCTCTTGCCTTCGTAGAGTAAACGCTTAGTATGTTATTAATATAGTCATATTGAGCACGTTTATTTGAGAGAGCAAATTGTAAAAGTCAGTTGAAGAAAACAACGAGATCAAATCCCGATGTCCTAAAGAAACTTTCAAACTTCCCTAACTTACAAAAAACAGCGATAGTAAAAATAAGTAAAACCTATACTCTGAGTACCTATTCGTGGAGGAGTGTTTGCATCATCAACGGCCTCGGACTTAAACCCGGGACCTTCCGCAATGACCGCAATTGGGCTGGTATGTCTCGCAGGTGCAGTGAACAGCACACTTGAGGCTACAGCAGGAGGTCCCGTGTTCTAATCCCGGGAGCACCTTTGGCCATAGCAGCTCACCTGTGGCTGCAATCCCGGGTTCGACAACCGGTCCGTCGCAATATTCACCCCGGCCGTTGACGATGCATTAGTAGAACCTATACAAAATTAAGATTATAATTTTAAATTTTAGGATTCTCAAAATTTTTTGAAACATTATTGCTTTCAGTAAATAATGTTTTGTTTTCTTCTTCTTCAAAATATAGCGTTTTCTTTGACCTTGCACATTGCGAATACGGATTTTTTTTTCTTTAATAGTGATAATCTTTCTGTCATAAAACAATGACATTTACACACCGCGCTCCACTTCCTGTTTCTTAAAATTAAAAATTTCGAAAACTGGAATTAATTCATTGTTGTTGTACAGTAAATTCTACGTACAGACTGCTAAACAGCTTGGAGGTACCTTGTTTGAGACCCCCGTATGAGGCAATTGCAATGATTTCATGGGGAAGGTAATATAGGGAACTGAAGTTGAATTTGCAGGTATGTAGGTAAGGAGCAAACATTGTCGATTTTTGAGGAGAAATATGTTTAAACCTGTTGAACTGTTAAATATGTCATCGCGTATGAAAAAAAAGATCTAATTTATTGTTTATCTTTCTTATCTGAGTGATTTTCTCACTGCTTATATTTTTCATTTCAATGTAATTGTACTATTATGATCCTTATATATATATATATATATATATATATATATATATATATATATATATATATATATATAT
>NNCF01128546.1:931720-964416 GCA_002313205.1 Laupala kohalensis | reverse complement strand
TATATATATATTAGCTCTTACACTAATCTCTTAGCTATAGCTCTTAAAATAATTTCTTTTCGATAATATAATTCTTTAGAATCCTTTAAAACCAACCATGGCCGTGTATTTTGGTAATTTTGATAAGTTTATAGTCTACTGAGGGAAGAGCTCTGTATCTCCAGCCATCTGCGGATGAAACCCTAGTAATACGTAATTCAACCAGGCTCTGTCAACCCGCTAAATCCATTACTCGCCATAACTAATTAGCAAATTAATATAATAATTATATTATAAATAAATATAATAAAGATATCGCAGACATTCTGGTATCATTGAAATCTTAATAAAATATAACGGAAAATGACGATGCATCAGCGTTCTTCTGCCCGTACAGTATGCGTCCGCGTTTTCGGCCCGTTTTCTTCGCAACCGTTTAGTACTGACGATTTCTTTGGCCAGCGTTGGTGTTTTACGCACATTATTTGAAGTGCATGTATATCACGGTCCTAAAATGCTCAAAAAACAATATTATTTAGTGTAACCTTTATTTTTTATTATATATTATTGTGATGAACCAAAAACAATTAAGTGTTACCTCAAGATATGGCACTTAAATATAGGATATAATAGAATATTTTATTTCCTCAAATTACAAATAAATCTTACTCTCAAATTACAAATAAACTACTAAGAAAATAAATCTAGGGCATCTGAGGCAAAGCCTGTTTAGAGGTTCCTTTACAATAGAACACAAAAAATTAAAATAAATTTGAGCTCTGGGGCAGAAAATTGAGTTACATGAATAATAACAAAAATACCTTTTTTTTAAACGTAAATATGCCAAAATAAATGTCTTATATATTAATATATGGATTTGGTACAAGTTAAAAATAATTCTTTTTTTTGAATACTTTAATTATAATCTGAATTATCTTGTATTTATTAATCTTGTAATTATCTTATTAATAATTTAACGCGACAATTTTATGTGCTTACAAAAAAATAAATCCTTAATAGTGTGAATAGCCAATTTTGCAACCTTTTCTGCAACTGAATTATATTACTTGAATTTTTTATGTCCCCCTGTAAACTGTTAAACATGTTTGGATTTTAAAAAAACATTTATAAAAAATGTATCATTAGGTCTGGGGACGGATAGGTCATTAGCATTTTGAAGCACTCTCCGATACATGTTTACAACTTCAGGTATATTACCCCTCTTTTATTGTACATCTTCAAAACTTTGAATGCAAACATCTCAACGGAATAATTTCGAAAAAAAACAAAAATTGGATGTGTTAATTCAGTATTGTTTCTGTTTCTAATAATTATTTTTATTTCTAATAAAATATTTATATTATATTTACTACCCCAATATACAACTCCGTAATCAATTCTACTGTGAACCAGTGAGAAATAGATTAATTTTTAAATGCTTTCGCTGCACAATTTTTTTCTGAAAATAAAAATCTATGAATGCTGTTTAATTTAAGTTTTAAATGGTTAATATGTGTTTCTAAGAAACTGCCTGCCACTATTACATTAAGATATTTAAATTTATCTGTTTGTCCTACTTGGAAACAGTCTGAGGCACACTGTTTGGGCTTATTCAAACAGTACATGAATTTAAACAGAATTTGATTTAAAAAATGAATTGCATGTCTCAGACAAAAATTTATGTACTTTGTTTTTTCTTTCTGGGCTCAACAGCAAATGGTTTACGGAGAACCACCTGGAGCGCTGTGAGGTCAGAATTCACTTCCCTTTGCACATCGTCCAACTCTTTCTCACTGTGGAGTCAGCAAATGATGTTATCTCTCAAAACAATTGCATTGCAAAAATCGTTTATGAAAATTAAAATCAAAATTGATCCCAGAACCGATTCTTGGGGAACTCCAGGGGTGATTTCTCCATTTTCACTTAAACACGAGTCAATCCTAACACAAAGATTACTCCAATTCAAATAGCTTCTTAACCAATTTAGTACTACTCTCCGAATCCCACAATTGTATAATTTTGATAAAAGTGCCTCATGGTTGACAGTATCAAAAGCTTTTCTAATATCTAAAAAAATCCCACGTGTTTTGATTTGTTTGTATTTAAACCATTGTATACCATGATCACGAAATTGTGTAACGAATTCGTCCCAAGTCCAAATTGATTTTTATTGAAGAATTTGTTTTTTTAACAGCATTAATCTATTTTAATAGTGTTTCTATATAATTGTTGAAAAGAATGATAGAATAGATATTGGTATAAAATTGTTACAATTTAGAGATCCCTTTATGGATGGTTATAACAACAGTTGCTTTGAATTTTGCAGCGAAAACTCCACATTGAAATCTTTTGTTCATATTATCAATTAACACTTCGATTAAATCTGAACTAATACATTCAAAACCAGGTGCCATATTATTCTTTAAAGATAGAATTATTGAAATCAACTCACCTGCATAAAATGGGTCTAAATATAAGGATTTGGTTATATTAGAAGCAGTAAATATGTTCTTGTATTGTAATGACTAGAAGTCGTCAGACATATCTTGATTAATATTTAGTCTGCTAATTACATTTGGATAAAATCAATTGAATTCATTACAAATTAATTTTCTATCATTAATAATATTTCAATTTATTTCTAAAACTGATATTGGTTCTTTGTCCTCAGCTCCTGGTTCATTAGCTCCTTTCTCAAGTTCCCTGGATGTTCCTTTGAACTGCTCAAATTGTTTGGCATCAAACTCGTTTCTTAAATATCTTGTATTCTGAGTTAATATATCTCTGTAACAGCACACCACAAGCCCATATGCGATGTGCGTAAGCTTTTGGTGGAGAAGCGGGATTCAACCATAAACCACAACCTTTATGGTAGAGTTCGCTGCCACCAGCTTGGTTTCCCCAAGCAATCAAACACTCGAGTAATAACAATAAAACATTTAATTCAAATAAAATAAAGCTCTGAATATTTACAAATGTAGACAAACTCACAAATCATAAATACAAGTTTGAACTTGTTATTACTTGATATTGCTATCTAAAAGCAATAATTACACACAGTTATAACTACTGGTGTTATGAATTAACTCGGAAATCTACCCAGATTATCCGAAGTTCAAAAAGTTCCAAGTTGCTATCTCGAAATAAATAACTGTTCCAAGCTATGTTATTCGCGCCTATAGCAGGTAATAGAATTACCGCAGCAATTCTCAGTGGTCTGACGACCAAAACTAACCAAGTTACATATTAAATAACTTGCGTACTTCTATACGCTTTCGCACTTGTCTCAACGTCTGAAAGCCTCCAGTATAATAGTCACTTAGGATCTGAAAGTCTTCCAATTTATACAGGAGCGGAGGTCACGTGACTACACCTTCGCCACTTTTACTGCGCACTCCTCATCAGCTAGGTCACCGCGAACACTGCGTTCGTCAGGCTGACCATTATTTTTGGCAACCAGTGGAACATTCCCTTCACGCTCGCCTTTCTTCTCTGAGGGCGTTCATCTCAGTTTCCAGAAGTAGATGGGAACTGGTCAATCTCATCACAATACGAGAGGTCTTAACGCGCACCTTTCCTTGTTTGGGCGGCGACGGGCATGACTCTTAATCGCCTTTGGTATTTCCGGCGAGCACAGTGCTTGAAAATGTTATTTCAAAATCTGTACTGGCCACGATGTTACAATCTCTAATTTTTTGTAGTAGTTTAGTGTTTTTAAGTATAATTTGGCTTTAATTTTTATTTTCATAGAGATGAAATAATTAACCCATGGTTTTAGTTTTTTAATAAATTTTATCGGTGTAATTTGCACTTTTTTATTATTATTATTTATTTGGCACTACAGCCCTTTGAGGGCCTTGGCCGTCGCGGAGGGTACAGCTCGCGCGATTTCTTGGTCACGGCACTAGATGTGGTCAGCATCTCGCTCCGACCGGTTTTTTGGTCCCAGGATAGATCCTGGTACTCATTTGATAGCAGGCTGAGTAGGCCTGGGAGCCAGTCTGGATGTTGAGGTGTAGTGAAAATCACCAGCCATCCAGTCAGCAGCTCAGTACTCTACCCACTGAGCCACGCTGACTCCTTAATTTGCACTTTACTTTTCTCAATTAGTTCATGAAACTTTTTTAAAAATATATCAAATCTTAATGAAGTATCAAGTTGTAAGTATACTGTTGTCGAATCAACTGACTCTAGCACTGATGGAATAGTGGCTGAAATTATGCATCAGATGGGAATGTCCTTTTTCAATTGTGTAAACTTTGCATTTCACTTATGTATAATGTTAATGACATTTAGCTTGTGTTAAGAATGAGAAAATATATAGTTGGGGAGCAAACTTTGGGTTCACAGTGTTTTAAGCACCAAATGTATGGTATTCGAAATGTACCAACGAGAACTTTTCTTTTTTATCTTTCTATATTAATGACATTTCACTTAAGTGGTTAAAATGATCAAAATAACAGTTGGGGAGCAACTAGGGGAGAATACTTGTATAGAATGATTACGATATTAAATATCAACAACAATATTTATTAGAATCAACAAGAAACAAAATAACAACAAACAACAAACACGTGACGTTCGATTTTTGGTTAGTGCGACGGCGTTCGAACGGAAGCGTCACACGAGACCAGGTGATCTGGAATGTGCTTTTCGAACGGAGATGACATTACTTCCATCTTCACATCTTAGGAATCTTGACAACCGATGACTGGTATTCTGTCGATGTCGACCAGTTGCGCTCCACATGGAGCTTGGGGCAAACCGAGGACCTGAAAATAAGCGATCATAAAGGTGTGTCAGTTTCTAAATACACTTTCGTAGAAAAGAATTAAACGAATAAAAAAAATCGAATCCTGTAAATACCTCTCCAAACTTACGTTCATGCTTTTTCAATTACAACTTCATTCAAATATTTGCAATGATTTTTGAAAGTACAAATACATTCTCTGCTCAGTAACATAAATAAAGTATCGGTTAACGACTTATATTCAATGAGACTATTAGTTGTCATTACAACAAGGATAAAATATTCTGTATGTTATAACAAGGATAATATAATTTTGTGTAAATTGATTTCTTGCGAATACTAGAAGTTGAAAATGCTTCCGTGAAAATCTATACAATACAAACACTGTTTATAAATATTTTAAGTAAAATGTTCTTCATGAATTTTTCGTTTGATCGATTTTTTAAATTGTTGTTCATCAGTAACATGATAGTACGATTCCTGCAAAGGATTCCTGCATAGTATTACTGTTACGCATAGCATACAACCTAAATAACTAGGAAGCGATCTACAAAGAAACCACTTACAGTAGTTATCCTTATTTCAATTTGTTGAATATATTTTTAACTTTGGGTCAGGTCTCATTTCGCTTATTCTGTTCATGGTGAAAACTATTTTCGAGAGAAAAAATATCAGATACAGCTGTTTATCTTGCAGCCCTTAATGAAAAAGAATATATAATGTTGAATTTCTCATACTTCCGGAAAACACTATGCGCAATTTCTCCTAGTGGTTTCAACCAGCTATTGCGTCGTGTTTCTTTCTCTTTCTCCCTACTCAACCTATAAGGGGCAAGAACTATGTGACAGCTGGTGTCAAAAAGGCTATAAGAATTTGTGCGTAGTAAATATAGCTGTTATGACAAATTAAGGACTCTAAAATTGTGGACGCGGTTGGCGGCTCACTTTTAATGGAGGACTCTAGTTATTCTTGGTGTAGAATATTTTCTTGAAGATAATTTACCTGAGAGTAGGAATCATCTCCATATCCACTGGCGACATTGACGACAGTGGGTGCCACAGAGATGAAAGGTGACTTAGAGGAACCAACCACCTCTGTACTGTAGTCCTCGTCGTCGTCGCAGGTGTCCTCGTAACTGGATTCGTCTTCGCCGTAATTCAGGGAGACGACGCGGCCCTCGGGATAGGGAATGGGCAGAGTGTACGACGGCGCGTTGGGAGACAGTGTGATGAGTCCGTCTCCGCCTGCGGATAAGATATGAATTATTTGTAGTCCCTTGATCTTATCGTGCAAATATAATGACGACTGAAGAGTTGGTATTCCCTGCGTCTAAATACTGTTGATGAGCACCACGTTCTGTCGAATAAGATTAGGTAAAATCAAGCACGTAGGNCCCCCCCCCCCCCAAAAAAAAAAAATATTTTTTTTTGTAAATGTTTATTATTTATATTTTTTGAGAGAAGTATGCCCGAATACCAAAAATAAAGTAAGTTTTTCCTAAGGAATGTAATCCGTTTTATAGGCTATGAAAGGTGCAGGATAGACTACCTACAAAATTATACCTATACTATCTTGTCACGTCTTGTGCAAGGATATAAGAGAGTGAATAAGGTATGAGAGCCACGTTTCAAAATATGAATTCAAATGAAAAGTTTGCTATGACGTACGGTATCCTGTTATTTTGATTGCATCTGGCGAGAGCGAGGACGTTTCTTGTAATGTTTTAAAACTTTTCATTTGTGTATAATATATTTTATATTATACGGTAAATACACCTCATTTTATTCCGATAATGTTATTGTGCTCTTTTTTAAACATTGAGAAAATCTGCTACTAACTTATTGGTAAGCTGCCTTAAGTTAATGATCGCCCCAGAAAGCTGGAAAAATACTCGAGTATATCTCATGCCTGCGTGATATACTCTATAATAGACTTGACTTGTGTACACACTTTTTTATCATATTTTTGTGCGTAATTTATTGCGTACTTCCAGAGTTCAGTTGATGACTGGAGTTGTTTTAATAAGTCTTTCTGAAACTTGGAAGGAACAATTGAAGGAAACAGCTAGTGCAACTTAAATTATTCGTTCATACTCACATTTATCAAGTTATCTTGTGTTATTTCATGACCCTCTTATCATATTTATCACATTACACATCTTATCAGAATGTATTTGTCAAAAAAATTGTATTTTTCCAAGAAATTGGGAAGCCGAACCTAACTTTGTGACAATTATTTACTATCATACTAAATAATGAAGTAATGATGTAGTTCTGATAAAAAGAAATAATAATTTCATCTACATATTTCTTCCGTGTACCCTACACGTGGAGAAGATATGTGGTAACTTTCGGTCAGGTGAAAATGGCGACGAGTCGAGAATCGAACCCAGGGTTCCTGCTTTGATCGCAGGGGTGTCAACCACTACACCACCTGTTCGCCTTCCACAACTGCACACAATTTCCACCCAGAACTAGGTGTACAGTTGTGGAAGGCGAACGGGTCGTGTAGTGGTTAACACCTCTGCGATCAAAGCAGGAGTCCCGGGTTCGATTCTCGACTCGTCGCCATTTTCACCTGAACGAAAGTTATCAATAATTTCATCGTTAAAATAATTTACATTCTCAAAACACGATTCTCTATAAACACGGTTTATAGAGAATAAAGATTAAATGTTCGATACAAATTTGTGAACGTCACCTCACAATATCTCACCATCGTTAACAAGAGTGAAGTGACATTAAGGTTTGAGACCCAAGAAGTGTAAATCCGGAAAATAAATACCCTTAGACAATAAACGAGAGCTATCTTCCGTGTAAATATTGGTGATGAAACTTAAACATCCGCCCAGACTGTAAACAAAATACCAATACCAAAAACGAAGTAATAGGAAGATTAATCATGTTGGTATGTGTGACTTGTGAGAACTAGACTTTATCAGACCTATCAAAATTCTCTTCTCTGATTCAATATTTTTCCCTTGGGACAAGAAGATTTTCTTCCTCTTCCGCCCTTCACGAAATATTAATATCTCTCGAGAGAAAAACCGTAAATAGAGTATATGTCGCCTAAAGATTAATTAAAAGTATTCCAGAAAATTCGAATCCTCATTTCCTGTAGTTTGATGGGCTACGCAATCCTTCCCCGAACCGTACAGCTTAATACCTCTCAATATAGATACAATCTATTGAATAAAATGCAACAGTCCCTTTATTTAGTTCCAGATGACCTCATGATTGATAATATATAGATTCCAATATATTTCCATAAATACTTTCTCACATTATTATGTCACAGTCGAAGCTATATGTGGTAGATACGGAAGCATGAATTAATAGTAATCTATCATTCGATTTTTGCTTTACTGAGAGTAGAAAATATTCCGGCAGCCTACAGGTTGATTTACAATCCATTTATGTTAATTATATTTTTATAACCTAATATAATAATTTATAATGTAATATAATAAAATAGAAAATATGATATTGATGTCTGTATTATAAACTGGAAATCCGACCACAATTTGCCCTCACCTGGGTTTGTGAATTGTATTAATGATTTCAACCATTATTGTAAATTTCAACTATTATTGTAATTTTATTATTACTGTAATTTGTGTTATTTCTTTTGTATGGGCATTTTCTGTGCATGGTTTGGCGGAAGTGCAAACCTGATGGTCTGAGCCAAACCCAATAAATATTCTATTCTAAAATGAGAATAAGGTGTTCCAATTACATCCGCCGTGTAGATTCCGTTTCCTGGAATCTTCAAACACAACTGATTTAAACGACATTATTGTTCGGGAAACATGTACTTATCGAAGTGAGTAAATTCGTCTCTGAAGGTAAAACATACAAATAATTTAATTCCTGTAATCTTTGCATGGAGGATAGCAGTATTCCCGAGTTTCACAATAGAGAGTGGCGAGGTTCCTGGGGAATAAATACTTTTTAAATCCGCATTTCAGGCATAATCTTGGATTGGAGTTCTTCCTACTGTTTTCACATGGTGTGATGGTAACTAATGATCAAGGCGTCAATATAATCACAGCCATGGCTGAGGGTTACCATCACACGTTGTTAACATACTGAATAGTAATCATGTGAGCTAAAATAGGCTGTAATTGTATTTAGAGGATGACTAATTTTCAACAGTTACAGTTGTGTAGCAGTATATCGAATAATGAGAAATGTAATAAGCATACTGCGAAGAAACTCCCAGACATGTACTAGTAATAAGCATACTGCGAAGAAACTCCCAGACATGTACTAGTAATAGGCATACTGCGAAGAAACCTACAGATATATAACATAATTTTTATATGTGCAATATTAATATTCTTTGTTTGGGGTTTTATACGCAAAAAATCCGAATATCACTTGTGTTTTATGAAATAAATCATCTTCTAAGGCCTTTTTTTTTTTTTTTTTTTTACAAATTATTGAAGTTAGTATTTCAGTGCCACTCGAGTAAAATCTCGTTGCGAAACACATTTCCGGCGATCAGTTTAAGCAAATAAAACTATGAGATAAACGATCTTTCCAAGATCGCAGGATATCAAATGTGTTTTCAAAACTTCCCGGTATTTGTTATAGAGTAAATCTATGATTGGATTTTACCCCGATGAAAAAAAATACTTGTTTTACCCCTATGAGGAGTCAAATATAAATTTTGATTACCTCATAGGTGATTAAACAAAATGAGTGAATTGATCATCCATGTTGGATATCGCGGATTATTTCAAAAATCTAATTAACATTACTCACTTGTTTTTATACACCCCAATACTTCCAAGATAAAATTTCGTTTAAAAAATTACGTTGTACGCATATAGTGCTAATTCACCAAATAACACATTTCAAATTAAAAATCAAGAAGTGAGAGAAATAGAATAGAGAAGCAAATATGACACGCAATCAATGTTATAAACTATCTATTGCAATACAAGTTGTTCAAATTGCAAATAACGAACTTACGTGTGATGGTCAGATTATCATAAAATTAGCATCATACATACAGTTCATGGGAGTTAAAATGTGCTGTTATCATATGAAGAGGACTAGTTCTCGACTGTTGTGGAGACCTACAATTGTGTAGCAATAAACCAATCAAAAGAATGAGAAATGCGATAAACGTAATGCGAAGGAACCTCCAAGCATGTAAAATTATTTTTTAATGCATGATATTGATATTTGTATCCTAGTTTTAATTTGCAAACAAATTCCAAAAGAACGATATCTTGGATAGTAAAAATCAAAATCTACCTTTCAAAATAAGGCTTATAATTGACAAATTATTGAAATAATTATTTCACTACCTCATGGGAAAAAGACTAATTACGAGCTATCGGTTTGATATAACCCAAGAAAATAGCATCTAAACATCTCTAACACATTCTTTGCGAAGTGTACTGAACTTGGAAGGGTAGAAATCATGAGGGAAAGTACGCTATAGATAGTCGTGTGATTAATAATCTGAATAAAACTGGAATGGGATTCTGCGAAGTGGTTGTCGTGGGAGATCGGAGGGGCTCGTCACCGTGAGGACGAATGACAGGCAAAGCACTCATCATAGTGTACTCCCAGTGTTGCCAAGAACAGTGTGTGAGAAACAGGAACTTGCAATAATGTCGCTCCTCCCACTCCAGAATCTCACATGTATCCCAGTTATACTTCGCATATAAGGGTGTTGTCCAACTAGGCGGCCAGCAAAACCTTTTTATGGCACACGAGTGAGTTTTTCACCAACCGTTGTGGGGCCCAACTTTGTGTCTTAAATCTATACTAAGAATAAACATTTGACGTTGCTTGTCAGGTGAGAGAAAATAGAAAATTGTTTTCAGAATTACCCTGTCATACATTACAATTTGAAAATATTTTATTGTAATACTAAATGTTAAAAATACTTTTTGAAAATAAAGAAATATACTATTTAATTTTTTCAACTTGAAATAATATCACTTTTTATTGATGAGAATCAAACTATCGCGTTACTAAAAAATTATGGCCCATTCGTTTTCTTCGTCGGGAAACGCCCCCCCCCCCCNTGCCGGACCGATCGATAGAAAGTGTATAGAAAATGGCCCGCAGACTAAGATAAGTTAGAGGAGACAGCACTGATCAATGACAACCGAAGAGTTAAAGAAAGTGGAGTCTTACCCGCACAGCCGTATTCGGGGACCAAAAGTGGTCCCGAGTCGGACGCTGGCCTGTAACCGATGTCTGCAAGTGAAGGCTGAACAGCAGACAACTCAGCTACGTCCAACGCTTCCTCCAACAAGACTTGTTCTGCTCTTAATAAAGCATCCCGGGCTGCGTCTTCAAGATCCCGGCAGCCCGAGGTACCAACGGACACCAACTCCACGGCGGGAGCTTGCCAGTTCGCCAGTCGTTCTTCTTGTACACGGAGAAGCTGCGAAAAGGATTGGTTTGTTTTATTGTCATCCCCAAGAGTCGATTTTTTTACTGTAGTATTTGTACATGGGAAATGTAGTGTGCTATTGAAGTTTGTCAATATGGGGCGATTGGAGGTAGGAGGAAGTTGCTATTGTTAGTAGTGGGGGTCGATTAGCTGTTTACCAGCAACTTGGCCCATGTGTAGATATTAGGAGTAGTTAGTAATAGTAAGAGTTAGTGATACTAGGAGTAGTAGGAGGTGGATAGAAGGAGGGTATGCTTTTCTATTCTTGTAACTATATAAACTGGGACAAAGAAGTGAAAAGCTACAAAAAAATTTCTAGCTCCACCGGAGAGATTCAGTGACAAGCAAGTAAGCGTGGGCATTAGAGGGGTAAGGTCAAGTTATGCCCGATATAAATCCCAAGGATATGTTCATTTTGGCACATATGTGTACTGAATCTGCGGACTACTTGCAGGAAAGTAGGAGTACTAATGAAGTGATTATTTTAGATTGATCCAAACGTTGAAGGGAGGTTAAAATACTCAATACATCTCCAATATTTTAATCCCAACTGTACCTCTAGTTAACTCTTCAACCTCAGATGCTATCCTACTCTGAGCATTTGAAAAAGAATCCATCGAATACACATGGCGTATTTCGTTTATTGTTTCTACATTTTGGAAAAGTAGTACGAAAATGGAATAGTCCACATTCTCAATGCCTAGAACAAGAATACGTCCATGACATTCAGAGAGTGAATGAATTCGCTTCTTAACTGGTAAAAGGAAAAACCTGTTTACCACACTCGCCTCGAAACATACTTTCCTATTCCAGGAAAATTTAAAGAACTCATAACGATTTAAATGTAATAAAAATTGTATTCTTACATTCCAGTAACTAATGAAATAATATGAAGAATCATATACAAATATGTAGGTTCCCGAAGTATAAAGCTTTGAAATTTATGCTCAGCAGATTCATGGGAGATCGATGCTTCGGTTGATTTATCAAAAGCACTACAATGATTTTCAATATTGTACGCACTCAAATCATATAGGAGGTCTGGTCAAATTTGGACTATTCAGTGTTGCTTATGTGAGTAAGCAAATTTATTTCTAACATGCTTGTGGTAAAATATTATAAATGAAATATTTATACGTATTCATTAAGAACGAAATATGTAGCATCTAGTACAAATGTTTGACACAAACAATGTTAAGGATTTGCTCGAATTTATAATACAAAAGGAAAGTGTTTGTGTTGTTCATTCCCTTTGTGTGTTTGCTGTTTACAAAGGTGGAAGCAATTTTTCTCTTCATTTAATACGAATAAACAATCATTAGCCTTCTTCCTCATTCTAAACGATGGCCGTGGTTGATAGCTTCTCTGCGACATTGAATAATACGAAACAATCGGCTCATTGTTCTTGTGTTGCTAGTATGCGAATTTTCCGGCTAGTTTGTGTTTGTGAATTTCGTAAACAGTCGGAGATATTTTATTTGCCTGCGAAATCACCAGCTGTAAGTTAAAAACTTAGAAGACAGGTTCTTTTATCCGACGAAAGTTTATTTTAAATTGTGCTATATCATCGGCACATCATACCTTAAAAGACAAACTCAGAGGATTGACATTAGGTGTACGTTATATCATAGCATAATAAAGCAAAAAATTTTGGTAAAAATCGTCAGTGAATGATAACCTTGGTGATAGCGAAAACTACGCAAACAACTGAGTTACAAAAATTGACAAAAAAAATTGTTAAATTAAATTTGCTTTAGTTTCCGAAAGAAATTAAAAATCACTTATCGAATGGGCTTCATGAAAAATACGAGATAATTTGCAAGTCACATTCGTTCGAATCTAAGCATTTGGGATTGAGTAAAATGTAAGAAGAAATAAATCAGTCAATGAATTCGATGATTTATCTAATTGTATTTCTTGGACTATGAATGCGTCTAACAATAAGAGTCAATAAACAAACATTATACCTTCTTAATCGTTCGTAGTACTCTGTGGTAGGTGTTTCTCGAACCAGAAATTACTTTTCCGATGTTCTAATCAAGAAAAAATTATTCCATCCGTGATGAAATGTACTTCGTTATCCCATGATCCGAGTATTCGTACTCCATTACGGGGACTTTTCACGGTGAATTTTGCTTCTATAAACACGTTATTTCCGAAGGTCGCATCACCTTCAATAAGACGAAAGCTAAAGGGGTCCTTGCTTTAGGAACTGAACTGTACCTCATAGCGCAGTCAGTCAAAAATGCGTCTTTGTTAAATAAACGACTTGTATTTGTACGTTTCCGCCTTTTTACGTCATCAAAGAGAAGAAGACACAAAACTTCAGGAAGTTTCCAAAAAATTAGTTAATTAATAATCTGGTGAATTGACTTGGCCCCAAAATAATATTTAGTGGTGTTTTGTAAACATTTCGGATACTACTAGATGTTTGCTAGTTTATTTTGTTCAAGTGTGTATTATTTATTTCATAACGTAATAACGTATTCACTGTATATAATATGATGATGCAAAAAATATGTTTACAAGTCAGAGAAAATGAGGCAAGTTGATACTTAAAATGTCCAGGCAATATTCAGTAATAAATAAGTGTCAAGTTTTTTTTTTCAAACGTCAGTGAGGGAATGTAATTAATGAGCCAAGCCGTGAAGAGAAAGCAGTAACTCAATATTATGTCTTTCGTTGACGTTATTGCTAGAAACTGGCTTGAAGGGGCGCGTGAGCAATGTAGCCCCTTGCAAAGAGAAGCTCTCTCACTCTTCAATTAAACAAAACAATTAGCTGGTCGAAACAAATTAACTCGGCAACCCCATAGTAGTTGAGAGAAGAAAAGAAGCTTTGTTAGAAGGATAATACTGGAAGTTTTGTTACAATGTGATCGTCAAACTCAAAGATATGTGAGTAAAGTAAAGATAATGTAACCCAAGAAAAAAGACATGATTGAGAACGCACTGTATTTTTTAGTTAAATGAAAAGAAGTAGCTGTAAATTACTTTATAGTTCTCAACGTTCTCAAAGGTAGTTGTAACTTTTTTTTTACATTAGATTCTTTTTCGTCACGTCCCCGTCTTCCGACATCCCGCGTCATTTCCTGTTTCCATCCTAATCCTGTTTATCCTTCTTGATGCTGCTTGTCCTCTTAATATCATGCATACGTGGGCATACTTATCATACTAGCCTTTCAGACCTCCATTTATTTCCTTTATTTCGTCAATGTCTCTTGTAAATAGTCCATATTGCTTCTCCGTCGCTATCATTTAGGCAGTCGTAACTGCTGTCTCAACAATAATTTATTGCCAGTCTAGCTGGCTTGAAAGTTACATTTTCGGTAAGTTAGGTGAAGGGCTGTAATGACCAAGACGTTGGCGAGCCCTAAAGCCCCAATTAAATATAAGAGTTACATGACGAAGTATAGGCGATGGGGAACATGGTGAGCTATACGCGCCAACAAGTCAGCACCCGACAATACTAGGAATTGTTGGAAATCCTCTTACCCGTTTGTTGTTCAAGGGGACGTCCTTGGGCAATTGGTTGAAACCGAAGGCCAGAGCTTCTTCACGCACGACCCGCCGCGCTCTTTGTTGTTGGTTCAAAGCGAGAGACAAACTGACTGCGTCCGCAGGGGCCACACCAGTGGAGTATCCCTCGTATTGGATGTCCGAAGCGATTTCGAAGCCTCCTACGCAGTCAGGGGTACCGCAGTTGCAATCAGTTTTACAGCAGGAGCACGAGGGTTTCTTGGGGGCGAATTGATTCTCGTCAGCCATGGTTCTGATTCCGGAAGAGCGCTGGAGGATCTTGCCGCCGCATAAGTCACATGGCGGGCGGGGAGGGATTGCTGGTTGGACCTGAAAAACAAAAACTCTCGTTAGACTTAGGCCATTCCTCCTTACGGAAGGGAGTATCTCTTGTAAAAATGGCCATTGGCGTGGACATGTTATCGCCAAACGGTCATCGGTGGTCATATGAAATAAATGACCGCTTGGCGTTAATAGATGACCACTCAACGGCCAGTTTTACTAGAGATATCAAATACATAAATGTTTTCACTACTTTCCCTTTGTTCAAGAGATCGGTGATGGAGATCATACCTCTGTCGTTGGGGTTTGGGTACATCGAGTAAGCCGGATATCCTTCCGACCGCACCTCCCTGTGGGGGATAATGAGAGACTGTGCAGTGGAATGTAAGGTTAGGGAAATTTCTGTCTCATTTCCGCTTTTCCACCTTCGAAAACTGTAATCGGATGATCCCGGATTTGAACCACCGTCTCCGAAGGTAGAAGGTGAGTGATCTAACCGTCGCGGTTCGACCTCATACCGAATATATGAATATCGGTAAAGGAACGCGAGGCTGGTCCGAAATTTACGACTTTGCTTCCGTAAGATATTGTTCACTGGGACCCCTTCATCTTATGTCCTCGTCTGACAAATCTTTCACTAGACTCACTTAAGCTACGAACCGAAGCAAGTGACGAAAAGTGGTTCAAAATCTTTTAATGACCGGAACAGCAATGATTTAAAAATCATCCAGAAACCGAATCCAAACCGGAACATGGATAAAATTATCAGTGATTATATTTCGTGCTCCTTCAACTAAAAATTCAAAATTGAATCAAACATTACGAATTCATTCAAAATTGCATAGTTAGTGAATTAATTAAAATGAAATTGTTTTTATGATAACTAAAAATATTTTGTGTTTCAAGTTTGACAAAATGTAACTGTAAATAATTTAAATATATTATTTTATAAATGCAATTTATTGATGCTTTAACATATTAACTAAATTATGTAACGTTCCATAAACATTATTGAATCACTGGATATTGGTAATTCAAATTATTTAACATAGAAAATTAAAATTGTAACTCCATATCGTATATTTTAGATCTGGAATCGTAAAAAAAACAAGTTTTTTCGGTTCTTGAAAGGGAAAGGAAAGAAAAATTAATGGGCACGTTTCAATAAATATATATCGATGTTCGAGAGTAATACAGTACTTACTGTGATCGTGTCGCAGTAACAAGCAGAGCCAATTGGGTTCAAGATCGGGGCTCCGGGGACGGTGCCACACACCAACCTGGGGCCTGCGCGCGGTGGGCGCACGGGGGGTGGTGGCCTCACCAACAGTTCAGAGCAGCAGCAAGGGTTGTTGCCACCGTATTGAAGGTGGCAGGCACAGGTCGCGGGCCTGAATCCAAGGGGATTGCACTGCAAATATAAACACAATTGTACCTTCAATTTCCCTTCTAAATGACAATGATGATGATAATAATAATAAAATAATGCAGTACGATCTACTAAGTCGCTATCGTATTTGGCAGAGCACGACAGTGACTTAGATCTGTACGACTCTGACGTTGCCCTGAAGAAGGCCACAGCATGATGGCCGAAACGTTGGTAGTTACATCTACTAAGACGCGGTTTGTCCCGGACAGACAAGTCCATACTGTCTCCGGCCGCGGAAGCCTAGGTTTATAACCTCAAACTACTTACGATGAGTAAATTCAAAAATATGAAAAATCGAAAAATTCTTCGCTTATATATAAGGAGTGAGTTTATATAGTTCCTATACTCCTGTCCACCACTGGAGGCATCCCTCACAGCTGAGCTTAAATCGGCTTCAACTCCCAAAAAACATATTTCTAACTTTACAAAAAGCAACAATCCTTAACACCTGTCTAATAGTCGGAAGATTTTTAAATTGTGACATTGCTTGAGGTGAGGATGTTTTATATACCCCGCGTCCCACCTGAATCCAATTACAAGTTGTGACAATAGTTGCAAATATAAATAATAATAAGACAGATGCATCCCTGCCAAAAAACCTGATATTGTTATTAAGGACCTGAAAAACAGAACCTGCTTGCTGATTGGCGTAGCAGTGCCAACTAATAAAAATTTAGCACAGAAAGAAGCAGAAAATTGCTGAAATATGAAGATTTGGCTTTCGAAATTAGTAGGATTTGGGGGTTAAAACAAAGATTATCCCTGTCATTGTAGGTTCCCATGTTAATTTAAAGAAGCACTTTCATTCCATCCCAGGTGATACAAGAGAATAGAAAATACATGAGATCGCTCTTTTTGGCACAACCCACATTTTAAGAAAGCTCGTAGCAACCAGGAATTCGATATTTCAACCAACTAGAACACCTTTAGAGCTGACAAGTGAACACCACTACGTGGAAATAATAATGATAATAATAATCATTATTATTATTATATAATATTAATAATATAATAATAATAATAATTTATTCCATCCATATAATTACAAAAGACAGAATAAATAATAGTCTTAGGAAATACCGACCACAATTGCCAGTAGTAATGGTCAGTGAGAAATTTATATTAAGGTAAAACGAAAAGCAAAGTTGTTCAGTCATTACTATTAAATTGCTCTCAGTGGTGTTTGACTTATTCACATTTAATTATGCTTTTAACGACAAGAACAATAACAAGAAAATTTTTTAACACTACATAACAATTTGCAGGCACAGAGGGACAAAAATAATGAAATTTTTAATTTAACTGTAAAAAATAAAAACATAAATCACTATTATTCATTATATACTATTCACACTCAAGAATTATTCAAACTCCTCAAACTAAGGAAAAATTTAAAAAGCTTAAATTCATTAGTGTAAATAGCCGTTCTTTTCAATTTTGACGAAAAACTATTATAACTGGAGCTGCTTTTAATTTCTTGTAGCAACTAGTTGAAGTATTTTGGTCCAATGTAGTGAACAGATTCTTACAAAATACGTTTTGTTACTCTTGGAAGCATGATGTTTCTATTGGAACCACTTTTGGTGCCATGGTAATGATTCGTAGTGTACCTGTATTTCCATTTTTAACATAAAAAAATCGTAAGACTTTAAAAAGTAAAAAAAATCTGAATTGGTAGAATTTTTTATTGACTGTATATCGGGAATGAACTATCTCTTCTTTGTTTATGGGCAATTATTGAAGCAATGTGATTCTGAGTTTGTTTATGAAACTTTTAAAAGTCCCACTCCAGTACAGTATTGCACAATTTAACCTTGGATCTATAAGTGCGAAATAAAGAGTCCGTGTAGTTTCTGATTACAAATTCCTTAAATAACAGAACTTCTTTACTATAGACTTCATTTTAATGTGTAATTATGTGTTTGTTCCAATTAAAACTCTCATATAAATGGACTAAGTATCCGAAAAATAATATTAATAAGCATGAATGTGATAATTTAGGTAAACTGGTAATAAAAACGATAGTTTGAAAATAATGCCGAATACAGTGATAGAGAGCGTGCCATATGCCAAATTGGTTGACGTGCATTAAATTATGAAACATACAACATGCTTTGGCAACTAAACCCGCTGTTGCACTGAATTTCCGGGAAATTCTTGGAAAACACGAGAAAAAGAAGAAAAAATAATAACAATAAGAAGAATAAAAGTAATTTTGTAAGCGGTGGACAAGCATACCATTTATAGCAATAAATCATTCGCTTCGGTCAGCATCATCGAATAAAACTTCTTTGAATGAAAAAAGTTTTTTATTTGAGATACTTTATCTAATCATTCCTCTGATCACAGCAAATATTTTACTGTTGATAAAAATATTGGAGAGGGTGAGCAATGAGGAAAAATTATAATTAAATTTAAAGCTATTATTGTCCCGCTGACGAAGCAACCGTCGGGTAGCACGGAAAGAAAACTCGGCGAGATTTAGCGCAGTTGTTCTCAATTGAACTAAATGATATGACCTATGAATGTTATGGGCGAAAGATTTTTATTGCGTAAATAAGTCTTATCCTTTTCACGAGAAAAAAATTGATTTGTCCTGTACATTACATTATGCAAAACTAATCGCTGGTAGTGTATTTGTTTCTTATTCGCTCAAGTTAAACCGGGTATTATATATTATAACCGGTCCTTCATATTCCGTTAATTCAGCGAAAGCGGCAAATAATATTTGGACGAATCAAGATATTTTTCTCTCCGAGGCAACAATATCACTTAATATTCGAACGTTGAGATATTGTATTTGTCAGAGCAACTAGCTTAAGTACCCCTATAAACGATTGTGTGAACCATTCCCTACACAGTGGCGATCAATTTTGATTTATTTTTTTTTACTTCAAATTACCATAGGCTTAAATGGCGAACCTTTCGCGCTCTTAGGTTTTTTTTATATCCTGACAAAATTATCGGTATAATACAGCAACAAACAAACAAATAAATAAATAAAACATAGTGAATGAAAACATCAACGCTATGAAGTATAAGTCAACAAAATTTGCGGAAAATACTGTTCCACTGGAAACTGCGACCGTCTCGCGACTGGAGATAATATGATCCTCATGAAACAAAAGTCAAACGAAAACCTAAATTTAAGTGTCAAGTTTCAAATTCACCAAATAATTGTCCTCGTCCAACAATAAAAACCAGTACTCAGAATTATTTATTAATTAGAACTCCTTCGATGAATATTTCCAAATTTTGAGAATAGTTGACTCCATGACTTCAGTCAACGCAGACACAATGCCTTAAATGGTTCTGAGGTGAGATAGAAGTAGGTAATGAACTCTTATATCCAATACTAATTGTTACTTATAACAGGTATTTTAATTCTATATGTGCACTGATATAAATATTTAAGAATATATAACACAGTTCGAGGTAATTAATTCTGAAAATAAATTGAATAACTCCAGGAACTGCTAAAACGTAAGTGTAGATGAATGGGGGTGTATACAACATCATTCGTGTTGATGTCTCAAGGATTTATCTTTTCACTTCTCCAAGTTGTGAACAAGTAAAGCGGAGTAGACACTAAATATTATTCTGATATAATACAAAATAATTAAATAATTCTTCTTTCGCACCCTGTTCCCGGGTTTTCTCCGATTTGCTTTGGGAATTCTGATGGTATTGTCCATTGCTCGTTTACTGATAGAAAATTAGAATATTGTCTTCTCGTCATACTGGTGTTTTGCAATAAGTTATTCTTATACTTACAAAAGAAGAAAAGTTTATTTTTGAACTGGTAGTAAAATTCAACAATGATAAAATAATTAATGACAATTAATTAATATGAATTTTGATCAAGTTGCGTGTAATTTTCGCGACGGTTTGTAATTGGTTTTATTTTACTTCATGTACAACATGTCACGTTATCAATTCTTCTGTAGAATTAATTATATCATAGATCCGCATCTTTTTCAAAATGCTTCATTTTAAGCTTCAACGGAAACCTTATCTTTCAAGTGATAAAACAAGTCGTTTCATAACTGTCGAAGTTTAATAAATTCGCTTTCAAGATACTTATTGTACTTCCATTATTAATTTCCGTGGAATTTATTTTTCCTTAAATTCACACAACAATTACGCTCACGATTAATTTAATATGCTCGAATTAACACTAATTATATTAGCAAAATAAATTTTAAGAAACTTGTTTTGAGATACGACTATAGTTTAAGAATGTTATAATATTTGAGAGATTTTCGCGAAACAATGTACACATTTATATCAAAATATTTGCCACCATTCATTTATCATAATCAAATCTTTTGCATGCAAATGTTAAGACATTTATCAATATTCATTTATTTATCATAGAAATACGCTTTGAATGTTATTAAGAATGTGACTTCAGACTTCCTTTGTTATGTCTGTACAATAGTTTACATAATATTTAAATTTAAAAAAATTTCCTTGTGCCTTTTCTTTGCAAAACGAAAACAAAATTCTTTCTCAAGTGTTATGCTACCTGTTTTTTATATATCATGGTAATATATTTACGAGATTGTCTAACATAAATGATGTAATAAAATAGTGTGCATATATTCTGGAAAACTCGCTAAATTATTATCATTCCTGCGTAATTTTTTTTTTTTGCCATCTTACCTGTCCCAGAACGAAGAACGTCGCTATGGCGACGGCAGCGAGCAACATATGCCTGGCCTCCATGTCTGGTTGTGTTGCTGCTGTAGTGGATCACAGACCGCAGAAACCGCTGCGGGAATGTACCGTCTCCATATTGCCCCGCTCTTTTATACACGTTCCGTGTGTTTACTTAGAGAAATGCAATGCGCTGACACCTACAGGGCACCAGGGGGTTCTGTGTTTTGTTCGTTTCAAGGTCGTTCGGAGGTACGAACGTGTGGTGCAGAACTAGTGTCAGGAAGTGCGAGATGACCTAAACAATGTTGTTTCTAGATAACACGAGCAGAGTTATTCGTATTTGAGAGATAGCAGACGCCTAATTCCTTCCGGATTCGGGAAGGCAAATCTTCCCTTTCATTCGAGTGTTTGAGCTCATTAATCGTAAAAAGATTTATCATTCATTTATTAGTAAAATTAATATTATTATTTAGACTAATAATAAATTTATTGACAAAAGAGCTGTTACAAACTGCGTATGACCTCGTGGAGGGCAATAAACTCTCCGGAAGGAAGCAAGGGAAGGATCAATTACGAACCAGGGCCCTAAGGCATAGGCGGATTTACCATTTCAGCTCTCTACTAAAATAAGAATAAAAATATTTAGCTTCCTGTTATAATGCGAATAAATTTGTATTGAATAGAATACAAAAAAGTTATTTGTAGAATTAATATCACTATTAATATATTATTTGTTATTCGTACGTACTGACTCGATGGTTAAAAACTGATTAAAGATTTGCTTGTTTCAACGTAACGATCTGAAATAAGATGTTCTGGAGGTGCGTTTGTAACTGACCATGAAAACTGTATAGATCTCCCACAATTTATTAGCCGCGTCTTATCTCATTAAGGTTTTTATCAGAAGCACGTAAATAAACTACGCGCTATACGTTTTTTAGGAAAAAAAATAAGGTTTTCAACGTGTTATGAAAAGCTCGCAAGATCTATTTGGATTTTGTTTTTGGATGCCCTACTATTTCGTGTCTTACCGCGTAAACTGAATCAAGAACTGTAGTATAACTGTGATTCATTTTTATTTACTGAATAATAGAATGACCAAGGTTTAATCACCTTAGTGATGAAGTCTATAACCATTTTTATGTTATGATGTCATTGAATTCGTAATTCATTTACAATAAATTAACTATGCGTGTTTTGGTAACAGCAAAGATACGACAAATTCAATCCCATTGACACAAAGATATTTCTTGTTCTTGCAATATACAATGAAAATGCTTTGGAAACATTCTCGTTCGTAGGGCAAAGAAATCACAACTTAACGTCCCGTATCTAGATCGCAGAGATTCAAAATTTCCAACCGTTAACTTCCATGGTACCCGAGACGTCTGACGGTTTGGTGGGTTCTTCATTACACATTGTGTATCTACTTCTCAGGTTCGTAAGGTCACTATACTATATTTAATGAATCGGACGTGATTTCGGGAAAGAGTCGCGGTAATTTTCTGCTACTTATTTACAAGTTCGGGCACGTATCGATAGACAGACAATGCAATGTACAATATTATTCAACTCACACTTTTAACAATTACCTGTTATACTTTCTCTCCAAACAGTTGTGATCGATGTGTTTAGCATTTTGTGTCCTTCATTTTCTATCCACCATTTCTCCCTTCGAGTAAGATTATGTCGGTACGTTGTAAGGATATAAGATCTTTTAAATATCGGTTAAATAGTAAAGGAACTATGAAACAATAAACTTCTTAAATACTTCGCCGATATTTTTTATCCGTGATTATTTAATTCACGGGGAAGAGCATACGAAATTATCTTTTCTTGGCCATCCTCTACAGTAAGAATGCAGCATCCCGTCAAAATGTCCAGTTCTATCTTTAATACTTTTTTCTGCATTGATGAACGCGTCAGACGGACAGGACAGAGCATCTTTAGGTCGATTAAAAGTGAATATTGAAAATTCCAGTTATCGATTTTTATATATTTTACATAACATTAGTGTAGAAAAACCCAGATCATATCTCAATTATTTCTTGAAATATAGCGAAAGTAATATATCATGGCATCAACAAGAACTGCAAAACTTGAAAACATTTCTACCCCTCTACACCAATTAAGAAGTAAAATCTTCGAAACCAGTCTTTAGATATTGAATTACACAAAACATACACAATAAATCGAGATGATAGCCCAATTAGTTGGTGAAATATTATGAAAACAACAAATTCGAAAAATTACATATCACCCTAAATCATCCCTTTGAAATACAAAAGAAACGTCATGTCAAAAGCTCAAGTTCTTATATCTCAGAGTTTTCTCTCGGTGATGGTGTATGAGTGAGTCAGTCTCTCAGGAAAACGAAGCTTATATATAGAGTGAAAATACTTTGTAATTGTGGAGCGTTAGCAACATATCAAAGAAAATTTTTACTCAATTCACTTCACCCTAACCTAACCTACACCACAGAAATTGAAAATGACAATAGAGCAGTCAATTTCACAGGCCTCTCTATTTCTTTAGTAAACAACCACCATCAGTTTGACATATTCAGGAAAGACACATTTTCAGACACCACCATTCACAATTCCTCACTACACCCTCCCTTGCACAAAATCGCTGCCTTCCACTCCATGGTCCATCGTCTGTTCACCATTCCACTCTCACCAGATAAGATCAAAAAAAAATAGACACAATTAAACTTATAGCATCAAACAATGGCTACAATACCTCTCTCATTCATAATATAATCACTAAGGAAGTTAGATTATATCACACGAAGAACCTCACATCACTTACTCCAAACAATAATATTCAAATCAGATATGCAATCCTTCATGGGCCCTCACTCACTTAAAATCGCTAATTCATTAAAACATTTCATCATTCACTCTACCTTCTTCTCTCCACAAACACTTAACACAACCTTATTATACACTAANCTCTCATGCAGTGATTGTCCCTCCGTGTACGTGGGGCAGTCTGGAAGAACGTTCAAACAAAGAGTACAAGAACACATAAATACATGGAAAAATAACACTAAAGTCTCACACTTCGCCAACCACCTAGTAGAAAGTTCACACACATTTAACATTGAAAAGGATTTTTATATTTTAGAAGTAGAAAATAGATTTTGGCCGCGGATCAAATTAGAAATTTTACATATCCATAGTATCCTAAAAAGCAACAACATCTCCCTATTAAATGAACAAATCCCTGAATTTCATTCCCCTCTCATGAAACTTGCCTTCAAATTCCTTCCCTCTCACCCCCCAACTCTCCAGGACATTGCACCCTATTCCCAACAGTTAAAACCCTGAGAAATTCTTTCCGTCTTCTGCCGCCAGTTCCTGGAAAACACCGACAGCCCCTTTCCCCCCCGCCCACCCCACAACCAACCCCTCACTTTCCATATAATGACTTCCGTTCGGCGCACTCTGCGCACTCGCCAAAAATATTCCTCAATACTCAGGTACGTAATTTTATCGGTTTGCTCACACTCTGTATTTGTTCTCTTCTTTTTTCATTTCATAATTTCAATAACTTTTACACTTCTTTCGTTACTGTATTTACATCTCAATTACACAATGATTGTATACATTCATGATATACTTTTATGTTTCAACTATTGTCATTTTGTGTTGTATTGTATATATATTCAGTGTATGTGACTGACGATGGCTGCTATGCAGCCGAAAAAGCTTTATAAGATTAAAACTATGAGCAACAAACAACGACGTTTAATTTATCATTCAGAGTGAAAATATTTATTAAATGAAACAAATATTATTTGTCTCTCCGTTCTCGTATTGATCAAATAATCGATTTTCTATGCATAACATCACCTTTTGTATCTTCCTAGGAAGAAGGAAAAGTGGCAAATGCTGAAGATGAAACAATGTCATCCATATTTATTTCTTACTGGTACTAAAATATTTATGATAATTTTTATTATTAATTAAATGCTACGAGCATATCGATGTATATGTGGTAAAATATCTGGTAACATATTGACTCCGGCCGTGAAAACCTGCATTATTTTATCGATGTATAGCTGTGTGTACATCATAATACCTATATGTGCATTCCTTGGTGTATGTGCTAGCTTTGGTGTTTTGAATTGGTCGTGTCTATCTAGAACCGTGCACAATTCTACGAAGTCAATCGAGAACCATGCATAACTCTATGACAAAATACAAATGTTAAATATTTTCTAGAAAGACAGGAAGTTAATTGAGTCGAATTAATGCAGATCGCAACCAGGGTTTGGGGCAGGGGAGGAGAAAGGTCATGACCTTTTGCAAAAAGACCTTCCTTAATGAAAAGGGTAAAAGATTTAAAATTTCACTATCTGTCCCTTTATCAGTTTTATTATCACATAGAATATATTTTTTTTACTCTCTGAATTGGAGTAATTATTGTTATTATTATTTGCCACAATAGACTTCATGCATCTCATCTCTGCCATAAGAGCGCTGAAACAGGAGTCAGCTGTAAGCTACACATTTGCAAACGGGAAACATACAGTATTGCCATTCTAAGTGGAATGTTATTTTTGTTTTATTGTAACAAAACATAAGATCATATTTTCTGCGGATCACCAAAATTTCCTCGTGCTCATCCATTAGTGACGGCTGATGTGAAATTCCTACTATTATTCATTTACTCCAAAATTGAGATTAAGAAAACAAAAGTATTAATGGCATTCCCGCCCATGGAAAATCCACCACTACCCGAAGGAAAACCGGAGAAAAACCCGCGCCAGGATGGGGCTACAGAGTTAATGTACACAACCATGTTAAGGTAGCGTTCAGTTGGAAATAAACTATTATAAATCAAAAGGTTTAAAAACAACATGCATGAAAAAAGAAGTTTCATCAGCAACAAGAGTATTATACCAATGGCGTGATAAAGTATTACAGGAATTAACATCAGCTACATCATCCTAAGTNGGAAACACGCAGTAACTTCTTTTATTAAAATCAATAAATTCTTTTACATTATAGAAGAAATAGAGCATAGAAAACTTTTCACCGCGGAATATACCCCATTTCTATACCTGAAATGTTTTGCGTGTCTTTTAGTAGTGACAAGGTTGTTAGGTGCGTTGATGATCAAGGAACTATAGATAATTTACTTCTGACGGTGAGTTTTTTTCATAATGCCCGCTTATTTGTCGACATAGTGTGTAGAGGATTGAAAACGCCAGTAGCTAAACCTATGCGATTCATTCACACACATGGTTCCTGATAAAAATATTAGAAGACTTTACATTTTTTTGTGTTCGTGGCTTCTATTTTAACTAACTCCATTTTAATAAAATAGCTTGGGAAACTCTTCCTAAACAGTAATCTTCAAGATTTTTTAATTGTAAAATCTGAGAAATTGTTATACGAGTAACACCCAAGAAAAAATACATGTAGCTCACTTTGCAAATCCTAGTGTGAACTCAGCACTTTGGTTCCATTTTTCTAAAATTAAATTCTGATCTAAAATAACTCTAGCATAATTGACACTATCGATAGCACACGGCAAAATTAATTTTTTCTGCACTTCTTATTATCTAGTACTCTCCCTGCAGAGTTCGACAGCGACGTACGATTCGAGGTCTGTACGAATCTGACATTGCCCTGCAGAAGGCCATAGCAAGATGGACGAAACGGCGGTAGTTCTGTCTACTGAGACGCGGTTGGTCCCGGACAAACAAGTTTGTACTAACTCCGGCCGCGGGAGCCTTACCTTAATGATATCTTGTTCCTATTAATGCGCTATCATCCCTTCATTTTTTTAAATCGAGTTTTGGGATATTCCTCTATTCTATAGTGATTTCCATACTTGCATTTCCACATCACGAAATATTTCTTGATTTTCTTAATTTGCGTACTCTTGTTTTGTTCGCGTGTTTTAAAAACGAAATGTAATTTTGTAATCTGTATAGTAATATTGAAACAGTTGTTGCTGTAGGTGATTGAAATTGATTTTTGTATGCTGCAGATAGGAGGAGGGAGAATACTCTGTAGCATAGTCCTCTTGTCTGAATTTTGAAATTTAAATAAATGTATTTTGGAAAACTCGGTTCAAAATCACGTGAATGTGTTATTAATTTCCCTAAATGACAGTTCTGGCTGCTTAGGGGAATTGTATTTATTGCCAATACCCGATAACCAAATCACTGATAGGCGAACAAGACGTTTCTAGGCAGCATGAACTCAAGCCCACACTTTTTCTTTTCTACTTCTCTATTCATGTAAGAATTTTTTTTCTACGTTAGTGCATTCCACTAAAGAATGAAAGGTTTAGTATTTAGTTATTTAAATAATTTTTCATTCGTTTCTAATTTTTCCCAAAACTTGTAGTAAATCCACACTACTCGACATAATTTTGCACCACTAGAAAAAATTTATATTTTGATTTTTTTTAAAAACTGGATTAATTAATTACTAGGTCAATAAGGAGGCAAGAAATTTGAATCTGGTAACAGATTCCAGTTATCACTTATATGTAGAGCCACTTTATTTCGAAGGCAGAATGATGGTCGAAAGTGACGGTAGGACTTTTTAACTAGATTATTGCTCATTTTCTTTGGCATACCTCAAATGCGATGTAATTAGTTACACAGAATCCATGCAAACGGAAAAAAATTCTTAATACAGAGAAACAAAACACATTACAAAAGACATTACAGTTTTCAGCAACAATTATAACGCAGACATAACTCCAAAAGTTTCCATGATATCCCAAAATATTGGATGGAAAATAATAAAGCAACTATTGCTGGGTCACGACAAAAAATATTAAATAAAATATGTTCAATAATAGACAACATAAAAATAAAGTGTTTTGACATTTTTGGACAAGTAATAATAAAAATTAAATTTCAACATCAAGAGTGTTGTACAGTGATGAAATAATTATTATAATAAATTTATAATCTTAAAACCAGTTACAAACTGCGTGTGGTCTCATGGAGAACAGTAAACTTATTCACAATCCGGCACCAAACTACAGACCATCGCATCAATTCCGATTAAGGGCCTTTATGCAGTGGCTTATTAATCATTCCTGCCCCACCCCTTAAAATAAAAATAAAATAGCCACTTGTTATAACACAAACAAATGTTTAGTTAATCGAATACAAAAAAGTAATTTAACACAAACGTAAAAGTACCAAGACTTTAAAGTGGCTCTTTAAGTTCTGTAAGTTGTGATTAAATATTTTGTAATTCCATGATCAAATGACTTATGGTGTCTAAATCAATTAAATATTGAGAAATAATTTTCCTGTTTACATGGTTTGTTTCTCCTCGAGTTCCATATCGACGTTTTTTCTTGTTTTTTATTTCGAAATATGAGAGTGTTATCACAAATGATGATTATTTATATACCTATGAGACAGATAACTTCGTAATTTAAAAACAGTAAAGTAAAGAACAATTCTGTTCAAATTATTGGGCATGGGCAATTATCTCCTCTTTCGACCTACGTATGTGAACTGCAGATAGAGGAACATAAATCTCCAAATGATTACTCGCGACCTCCGAAATATCTCGTCGTATTTTCGTACTGTACTCACGCTACCACTTTAAAACAGAAAAGCTAGAATATAAAAGATGACTTTTGATAGAAAAAGGAAAGGTTGCCTATAATGATAAGGAAAAGATAACATAGTATCAGTATTCAATATTTTATTCGTTTTTTAAAGCAAAGAGTCGTATATATAAAAATACGTTTTTGATGTCCTGAGTTAACGACGACAAAGACTTCAAAAATTCAAAAAACTTCAATTATTCGACCGATTGTAGCTGTTCATAATCGGCTGAATACTTTTTATATCTTTGATTCTAGATCCATGTATAAATGTATGAATGTTCACCTCGTCTTTAACATCATTACAATTTTCTTAATTGTATACGTACGTAATTTACATTGAACTTTGAGAACAAATTGTTTATTGCATAATTAGATCACTTCTTTTCTTTCCGATGTCAATAATAAATCGCTGGATAAGTTCAAATTTTTGTCTAGTTTCTATTAATATTTTAGGTTTGTCTATGTTTTAAGAACCAATCATTTTGTATTGTTTGATGAAGTGAGATACCTCCTTGCCATATATATCACATTCCCAATGATGTGATCTGGTGTCTGTATCTTCGTCACATACATACTCATCTCCACTAAATTTTCCAGTCTTCTTTAAATAAGATCCGAAGTCTGTGACCTGTTAGGAGCTCGGGTTGTAAAAAAATAAATATATTCTACGCGTCTTGTAGATATGGTGCATGAATTTACAAGGATTGCTGGAAAATCGTCAAGTTATGACTTCCAAGTGACGTCATTAAATCATCCATCTTCCGCTAATAACTCAGCAATTTAGTTTAACGCGTTTAGTCATTTAGTCAAACAGTGATTCAAAAGCCCTGGTTTGTCTCAACATTATTTGGAGAAGAATATATTTTAATTAATTTTAATTATTCGCGTTGCCCTGCATTCGTTCTACAAAACCCTACAATCATTTTGTTTGTTGAGATAAAATTCTGTTTTGAAAATGCCCTTGCACCATCGGATTCTGAACAATATTTACCGCATGACGGAGAAATTGGAGACAAGCAACAGTACTAGTTGGTTTTATTTTGTTTATTTCTATAAAATGTACATTGACTGTGATAGAATGTATGTAATGTAGTCGGTAGAATGTAGTGAAGAACCGGGAAGTAGCAACACCTCTGCTCGTTCACTGTGGAATGTTTAACAAACACGGAATATGAGAATAACAGAAGACATTAGCACGTACGTTGATGAAAAAGTAAGCTTGCGTGTGCGTTTGTTTTCGCTCCTTGAATGCTCTCGTATGAACTGGGTGAGAGGGCAGACATTCGGAAGTTAAGGAAAACTTCCATTCGTATTATTTTTAACTAGATGAAAACCGTGCCACTGTCCTTGGGCCTTTGATCGGAATTGATGGGATGGTCCCTTGCTTGTTTCCGGAGAGTAACTTAGTTTATTATCCCCCAAGTGGTCATATGCAGTTTGCAACTGCTTCTTTGACAAAATTTATTATTATTATTTATTATTTTTGTGCGATTTAACCTCTCGGGAAATTGGATGAAACTAACTTTCTTTACGATAATATGAATATTTACTTTTGTGGAGCTTGACTATTTTATTTACCTGACTAATATGACAGTTACTACTTTCCCCCACATCTTCTAGTTGTAGACTTAGGCTCACTTGGTTTAATATGTAGCATTAACAATGTTAACTGGACATCAGAACAGTTATGAAGAGTGCATGATATGTTTCAATGGAGCATTACGTAACTCACGTACAAGTCGAATATTGTTCATTCCAGCAGGGTCAGACGCGTCGGAGCTGTCATTTGTTAGGACTCAAGTAGTCAAGTCACAGTCTTTTCAAATAAGTGAGCAAAGTAGCTACTTTTCTTGATGTAATTTTAAATTGCTGTTATTTCGGAAAGGAAGAGGTGAAAGATGAAATAATAGGTTACCCTCGAGACATCATTCAATGCTTTTAAGTACGATACTTCATTTACGCAGGTAATTTACATTTACGGAGACAAGAAACTAAAAAAATTGTAACACTTGCGTATTGTTGTGTACATGATACGATGATTTGTAATAATAAACCCATGTACGTTCGGAATATATCACATTAGAGTGAGAAAAACTGATACAAACTGTCAAATACCATCACGATTCAAAGTAAGCCCAAGTAAGTATTTCATAAAATAATGCTAATTTCACACACAGGATAGATTGTTCCGACTTCAAAATGTGAGAAATATTTGAAATTATCTCCCACAAAGAAACAAAAACAAAAAAAATCGGGTAGTTTATAAACTGTACATGAAGATGAGAATTACGGTCGATCGCGGACAAGTTGGACACGTTCCATGTTTCCATCACGCTCTCTCTCGCTCCTTGCGACCCACACAATTTTGACTCCTATGAAGGAGACTGTTTCGATTTGGATGATAGAGGAATCAATTTTTTATTTCGTGAGAGAGACATGGACTTCGACGGAATTCCCACATTTTAATTTTTTCATAAATAACCGATGAAACTATTAGTATCTTGAAAACTAGCAAAATAGTGTGATTCAAGCTAAATTTTGAAACCTCCCATTTCAATTTATTATTCAGAANAAGAACAGGTTCTCCTAGTGTTATTTTGTCAGGTTTGGTGGTAGTGAATCCAACGTATAAGATGAAAATATCACTAGTCGAGTTGTATACGACATAGGGGGAATCTGGGGGGAATCAATTGTGTAGGTTGGCAGTTCTCCCAAATTTGGTGTATTCACGGTCCGAGATTTTAGTATAGCATCGGTGTGTAAAGTTGATACATAGTGGAATAACACAAGGCGCATCGAGGTGGAGGCGGCGTGGCCAGCCAATGAAACGCAAGACATTTTTTGAGAGGGAAATTAATGGTGCTGTACAGATTTATGTAATACAATATGTTCGACTGAGTTGTAGGTGTGAAGTGATATACTAGACGTCCGCTCCAAAAAATGTTTTACATATGATTAGCTTGCACTGCGCATTGCTTCGGGACGGGCACATCTGTCTTATTCCACTTTAAAGTTGGCATGCATCCTCATTCCTTAGTTTTGACTAATTTTATGAAAGAGAAAATGTCTGTTTCTTGAAATCATTCACTCTGGTGTGTGTTCATGAAATTTATCATTGGAGAGAGACGATAGATTATCTTAAGTTACACATTTATGATTTTTATAGTGTCAACGTCTACTATCACTTTCCATAAAATCATTTTTTATATTCGCCCATTCTTGCTGTCTTTTCCAAGTCTGAGGATGCTAAATTCAGTGTGGGGGAGGTAAATTTTGTTTCTGTCATCAGTGGTGTCATCACGAATTTAGCAGTGTAGGAACGCTGAATTTCCCTTACTTTCCAACAAAAAGGGGTTCTACGCCTTCCCTTCCCCAGAAAATTTTTAAAATTGAAGTGCTAATTTGTACATTATAACACCTTCTGGAGTCGATTTTCTGCACTAGAACTTCACTACTTCTGGAACCTGAAAAAGAAATTATATTTGGGCCTGTATTTTCTTTTACCTAATACTTTTTTTTAAATTTTGAATCTTCATCAAAATTATATTTGATATGGGTCTCTAGACTCTAGAAATAAATTTATAATTAGTGTCAAACTTTCGATGAATAGTGTTGAAATCCTTAAAACTGACAAAGTTTTGTGCTGGTAGTTATAAGAAAACGTAGCCTACTAGTTTCACCATTTCGTACCACCACATGCCAAAATCAAATGACATTGATACAAAAACATCATCACTCCTCTCACGTTGGCCCAGGTCGCTTGCTGTATTCAGATTGTTTCTCAAAATCACTTTCCTTTAATATCGCATTAAACAAACTCTTGTTTAAATATATAAATAAAAAAACGTACTCTAAAATCCAGTTCCGGAGCCACGACACCACTGATAGTCGTAATGTTCATAATAAACCATCAATATTTTGTATACGTGTCAAATAAATTTATTGTCAAAAAACAGTACAAACTGCGTATGACCACGTGGAGGGAAAAAAATAATTTACTCTCCGGAAGCAAGCAAGGGACCATCCCATCAATTCCGATCAAGGGCCCTAAGGC